>APFE031079076.1:43421-81218 GCA_000404065.3 Pinus taeda | reverse complement strand
ACAGAAGGCTACAACCTTCTCTTTTCTTCCAGGGACCATGTTTCATAAATTTTCAGACTGATAGAAGGGATTTTTAGTATCCATCGCACTTTGACCCTGGAGCAGGCGAGATGGTCTAGTTTTCACCGATTCTGAGCAGTTTTTCATGGATAACTTCTAGGAGATGATTTAATCAGCTGACCTTGTTCCTTTAGGGTATGAAACAACAGTTTTAGGGACTTAGAAGCCCTTGGTCTATGGACATATAAGATTGGGGTTGCAGTGCCAAAATATTTCTATAACAAATGGGGTCTTGCTCTCATCGATAGCTTTCGACACCTTTTCCTTGCCCTTCCATGGAGGGACATACTCAGGCAACAAAGTGACATACTTAGGCAACAGAGTGACAGGGTCAGCACCATGGGCCTCAACTTCCTCCACATCTACTCCCACATCCTCATCATCCATTAGGTTGTCTTCGAGTTATTCCTCCTTGGGCTCTAAATTGATGGCTTTTCCCTTCTCTTGTGTGGTAGGTTTTGATGGGTTTCTTCTTGGTGATGTGTGCACTGGTATGACAGGTTGCTTTCCCATTTTATCCTTCACAATCTCCTTGTTTGGGGTCGTCTTTGGTCTCGGCATCCTCGGTGATTTGGAGGCTTTCGCTAATACTTCGGCAACCTCTGGAGTAGCTACTTCTACCTCCATCTCAATTTTCAACACCGACTCCTCTACTTCAATATCTATAGCTTCTGTGGGCGCCAACATGATGTTATGCAAGAACTCCTGTGTCTCCTTCAGCAATGTCTTAAATACTGAAATGGCTATTAGAAGTTCATAGTGCTCATGATTCATGTGCGCCTGAGAGCTCAACAACTCAATTCTCAAAAGAGCAAGTGTTTACTATTGGAAAGCCACTTGTAATTTATAGGGAATTTTGATTTCAAATCCAACCATTCCCCCTGAATTTAGTTCATTAATGGGGGATTAGCGACTGATTTTCAAGGATCTGACCCATAAATTATGTCTTAAATGCTAGCCGCCCGCTCCATTTGATTGAATTTCCACCGTCAAATCATGAACAGTGACTATAACGGTCACTTTCCCACTGACCTACGTGATTTCTACCTGGGTAGTGCAGCTCCCTTCGTGTTGTTGCGAACGCTATGATACTTCCCTGCTCTGGAAAATCCTCCAAAAGCGCAGCTCCCCAATCCAGGTAGGTTAGTTTATAGTCTTGTACCTCCTTTTTGCTGCCTGGAGTGCTAAGACTCAACTACCTTCATGTAGTCACATGGCCGGACCACTAGTGTATGGCTTCAAGTCACTGCCATTCACCTTTCATGGGAAGGGGTCTCCATTCAATTTGACCAACTGAACCACTCCCACATCGATAATCTCCTTAATGACATAGGGCTCTAACCAGTGTGTTAGTGTCAGCCTTTGCAGCCTTCCTCCAGTGATCAAACATGCTCTTAAAAGTGATTTTAAGGTGTCAAAATCAAATTTTGTCATTTCTGTGAGTCTTCAAACAAAATTTGGTCACTAAGCATTAGGTCTAGGGTTTGCTTTCACTCCTTTCAAAGCTGCCCAAATGTCAGTCCATGTCACCATTCAGCTGAGTCTATCGTTATTCAGAAGGTTTTTATCATCATGTCAGGTTCCATTGGGTCATTTTACCCCTTGTTCATGCCTCAGTTGCGCCTAGGCAAGGTTCATTTCCCTCTCCTAGGGTTTTCAAGGAAATTTCTCTTGAATGGACAAATCATCAGCAAAACTTGTATCCTGATGTTCACACACCTTCCCCTATCCTTAATGTACCTTATTAAACACTTCCCATCACTGAGATCCCCCAAATTCCTCATTTTTCCACAAACCCTAGTTTCTTGCTACAACATGGCAACTTTCTAGGTTGGGCCTATGTTTTTCCCTTTTGGACCCCTTCCCCTCACTCAATCTCTAAGATTCCACTTTCCCCTACTTCCTAACATCCCTACTTACTTCCAAAAATTTCCCCAAGAATTTAGAAGCCCCTTATCCTCTTCATTTCGCTTCATTTCGACAAAATCCCTTGTTTCACACATCAGGATAAGTTTCACTCAAAAGCTTTTTTAGAGAAATCAAAGATTAATTTTGGAAACCGGAGAGAGTTTTTTGTCTAAAACATGCCAAAGAAGAAAAACCTCCCTCACTTGTTACACAGGTATCATTTTTTTAGAGAAATGTCAAAACTACTGTTGCCTCAGGAGAATTGAATGCACCTCTAAAGTGACCTTGGGAAACTCAATATTTATCATAGCATGGTGGACCAAATGACTTTCTTGATGCATCAAATTCTAACTAGACACAACGAGATTTCCAATGAGCTATCTTGATCTCAATTTGGAGTTGAGGAAGGCATTCAAACGTTGACTGCAACAGCACTCTGCCTTGAGGCAACCTCATTTGGCACATTTTGACCAGTCTTGGGAGATTTGATTTTGGACAAGGAAAATGAACTCCAAATTAAAAATTTCCAATTGGTTTGGAAAGTAGACTCAAATATCTTTCCAACGAGCTATCCTACGCCTGATTTTGACACCAGAAAAGCCTCCAAAAGCCTCATGCACAATGCACTATGTAGTTGGGTGCGCGTGACGCATTGGGTAAGGCGCGTGACGCATCAGGCACAAAAACGCAGTGTAAAAATACACGCCCGCAGCGCATCAGAGGCGCGTGACGCGTTGGGTGAGGCGTGCGGCACACTCAGTATTAAGCCTGAAATTTGCTTGGAAAGGCACCAAATCGCCTCCTCTCCGTACAAATTTGCAGGTAGGCTCACATCCACCACTTGTGCTTGGCTTTTGAAAGATAAATGTAATGGGTTCATGAAAAGTTTTCCATGGATATCTAAGTTTTAAGCCCTCCTTTTGTCAATGTAAAAAGTGTTGTAGGGCTTGAAAACAGTGTGTTACCAAGGTTGTATTCTTCCTCATTTCCCTTTGGCATATTTGGCACTTGAAGGAAAAGACATCAAGCCTTCATTCCTCATTTTCAACAAATCAAACATACACTTGGCATAGACTTTCAATACCATGGGGGCGGGCACCAATACATCACATGACCAAGACAATGACTCTACAACAGAATTACATGCATCGGGAGGGCACTAAAATGTCTAAAAAGGAGGATAGACTCTGATTCTTGGCCAAAGCTTCTTTGGTTGAGCATGGCACTTGATGAGGCACCTTCAGCCCAAATTTCAAGCAATTTGGAGAAAATTTTGTCATTTTGAAATTTTTGGCTTGCAAAACAGGTTTTTCAGCTCAACGCGTAGCGCGCCGCGCGCGACCCATAAGATTGGGAGGTCAAAATCACAAATGGATTGTAGTTTTGGATTTGTCATGATGAATTATACATGCTCAGCTATTGCCAAAGCATTTCATCATGTTCTGGGTTACCAAAAGGCTCAAAAACACCATTAAAATCACCTTTCTGCAACCTTTTGCACTAAAAGGAAGTACCTCCGGGAGAATGCACTGTTGGAGGAGAAAATGGACACCAAATTGGAAAAGTCCACTTGGGTTGGAAAGTAGACATCTAGGGGTTTCCAACAAGCCAACCTGAGCTTAATTTGGATGCCAGAAAGTGCCCCAAAACTAGGTGGAAAGGCGCGCGGCGCATAGGGCTCAGGCGCG
Organism: Pinus taeda; assembly: GCA_000404065.3. Taxonomy (NCBI): domain Eukaryota; kingdom Viridiplantae; phylum Streptophyta; class Pinopsida; order Pinales; family Pinaceae; genus Pinus; species Pinus taeda. The sequence goes on along the minus strand of APFE031079076.1, from coordinate 77,562 downwards.
TGGCGCACAGGGTTTTTTGGCACAATTTTCACCTTCCAGCTCAGAATTTCGGCCAGTTATGACTAGTTTCACCTCTTGATGTGGTGTTTGACCCAGCTTGATGCATTTTGATGTGTATGATGTAATTTTGGCACATTTTTACTTGTTCTAGAGGATTCATTCACTAAAAGGTGAAAATTAATTGAATGAATCAGTTTCCTAGCATATAGGGGTAAGTTGTTTGACTACCTAGATTTCAGTTCCTTGTTTAGAATTAGTTCAAAGAGCTCCTAGAAAGATGAACTTGACCCCTAGAGGTAAGGAAAGGGGTTAGGATGGTCTATATGATGTAATTTCTCAATCATTTTCAGGGGTTGGAGAGGTTGGACTCTTGGGAATAGCTTGACCATCTATTGAATTTTTATTGTATTTTGGCAAAGGAAGACAAGGGTTTTGCACACTATTTGGGATTCATGTGGATTTATGTGTTGGTGGTATTGTTTCTTCAGTATTTTTGTTGTTTGTGTATGCTTTTCTCTCTATCTCTGCATATGAACATGAGATGTTAAGGTAGAATCCATAATTGTTTGCTGCTTTTTTGTTTGTTTTTGTTTTCTGTTTAGGTCCTTGGTTTCTTGCTCTCCTTAACCTCTCACCAGTCTGATCTATCCATTCATTCTCTTTAAAGGCATCAAAACAATCGCCTATCTTGCCCCAAGTGGACCTCTGCAAAAACTATGCCTCATCCCCGCACCCAATTTTCCTTTCCCTTGAATTCAACAAAACTTCAAAAAAATCAATTTCAAATTCCTTGTACTTCATACCTAGCCTAAAATTAGTTATCAAGTTATTCATCTCGACCTCATCAATTACCTTTTGCCGAGATTGACTCGGAGAGAGCCCTCTCCTTTCCTCGTAGGGCTAGCTACGAGGCTGAGCATGGTTTGATATGGCCTTGAGTTTTACCTTATTTCAGCCTAAGGTAGATTTGAGCGCTAACACAGTGCATTCTGAATTTTCCTGGAAATTTATCAAACTTTCTGTCATATAACAAAACCAGGTCATCTACCTTAAAGGTGTGCAACTTAATGTGCCAATCATGCCATGGTTTTTCGCACTGCTTTTGGACCTGTTGGTTAAATCCAACTAGAAAGCTTTCTTCCTCAAGCTCAGCTAGTTGTGCGAGCCTCTCCTCCATGGCTCCATGATTCATCATACCTGTGAGTGTCACTATGCACAGACTAGGCATAATATATTCCATGGAAATCACTGCTTCAACACCATAGACAAGCCTAAAGGGTGTTTGTCGAGTCAATTTCTTGCATGTCGTTTGATAGACCCATAGTACCATGGGTATGTGTAGGTCCTAATCACCTCACTAAGTGTTTCACACCTTAGTCAGTGCATTCTCTAGCACTTTATTCAATGCTTCCACCATCTCATTAGCCTTTGGGTGATAAGGCTTGCTCTTTTGGTGAAATATATGAAATTTCTTCGTTAGCACGCTGATTGTCTCACTCAGAAAGTGTGTACCGCAATCACTCACCAAAATCTTTGGACACCCAAATCGCATTAGTACATTCTCAAAGAGGAACTTTGCAGCAGTCACACCTCTGAAATCCTTCACAGGTAGTGCCTCCACCCATCAAGTCAAATACTCCGTCGTGGTGTTAATGTACCTCGCTCTCGTCTTTCCTTGGGCCTGGATGGGTCCAAAAAATCTATTGCCCATTTATCAAAGGGTTGTAACATCATCTATGGATTTAGAGGCATCTCATCCCTCCATGATGGCCTACCAGTCCTTTGACACACATCACATGCTTTGCAATATGATTTTGAGTCTTGATGGAGGGTTGGCCACCACAACCTTGCACATCGAATCTTTTGTGCGGTCACTCTCCCTGCATAATGTCCTCCCGGGGTGCCCCCATGAGCATCCACGAGGATACTACTTCTTTCAAACTCTAGTACATATCATTGCAATATCTCATCTGACCCCATTTTATACAAATTCCCGAAAATGACAGAAAAGTCTGTCACACACACCAGTAACTCCTTCTTTGTTGTATGGTGTATCCTTCTAGGGCAGTTCCTATTGTTAGGAAGTGTATGATGTCTTCAAAATGACCATCCATGATGCATACTGCAAATAGCTATACGTCAGGCAATCCCTCATTCAAATTAGTGGTCTCTTCCCCTATTTCGATGCGCGACAGATGGTCTAGTCCTACGTTCAGTCATCCAGGTTTCATAATAACTTCAAAATCATACTCCTACAACAATAACAACCATTTTTAGATTGTCCCCTGCAACACAGGCTTACTAACCAGGTATTTCAACGCGGAATGATTTGTATACATCTTAAAATGGCCACCCAAAAAGTAGTGTCTAAACTTTTGGAGCGTGTATACCATGGCTAACCCTTCAGGCTCCGTGGTGGGCTAGTTCTTCTTCGCCTTAGATAACCTTCTGCTTGTGAATGCTATAGGATGGTCCAAGTCTCCTCTGCCAACCGATGTCAGTAATTCTCCCAGCACTATACACGATGCATCAACGTGTACATGAAACTCCTTCTTCCAATTCGGGAAGACTAAAATTGGCGCAGTGACCATATTTTATTTTAATACATCCAAGCTCTTCTTACAATCCTCGTTCTAGTAGAATCTAACATCCTTCTTCAACAACTTCTTCATAGGCACGGTGATCTGGGCATAGCCTTTGATAAACTTTCTGTAATATCCCAGATGTACTAGGGTAGCATGCAACTGTTTCACACTCCTCGACACTTCCAATTTTAGCATCACCGTGATCTTCGCGGGATCTAACATCAATCCCTTTCTGCAAACCACATGACCCAGTAGGGTCCCAAAAGAAACACAAAATAGGCACTTCTTCAGATTGAGTGAAATCTAGTATCATCGACAAGTATCTAGCATTAGATGCAAACTTGCCACATGGTGTTTGACTAGCCCAAACAAAGTCCAGTCATCAAAATATACTTCTAGGAACTTATGAATAAATTCCTTGAAAGCAGCAACGACTACGTGCGAGAAGATCATAGGCGCATTCTTCAATCGGAATGACATTATAATGTACTGAAAACACCCCCACGTATTTGCTATGGTTGTCTTACTCCTATGCTCTGGCACAATTTTGATCTGATGGTACCCAGAGAACCCATTAGTGAAGGAATAAGTGTCCTGGCCACCTACATTGTCCAACATTTCATCAGTGAATGGAGTTGGGAAAGGATCATGTACACAAGCATCATTCAACTTTCTGAGATCCACACATATCCTTATTTCATCCTTCTGCTTCTTCTCCTATACCACCATTGGGCTTACCCAGTAAGATTCTTCCACAAGCTCAATGATGCCTGCCGCGAGCATCTTGTCTAGCTATAAGCAGACCTTCTCCTTATATTTTAGATTGAAATGGTAAGGTATTTTCTTAACTGGCCCTGCGTCAAGCTTCAACGTGATCTTCATAACACCCAAGTCTCCCACTATCCCTTTTAGATCCATAAACTTGGTAGCAAACAAATATTGGTATTCACAGAGAAATTCAGTGATCTTATCCATTGTCACGTCATCTGAGAAGCCTCCAATCTGTGTGAATTTGGGCTCTGCCTCCATACCAATGTTTACTTGTTTCGACTTCAGTGGCATGGTTATATGATGATTCCCAATCTGCGGTCCTTCAACTTCACGGTGACCTTCCGTTTCAAGGATGTTAACCTTTTGTGAATCCTCATCTTCTTCTTTAATGGTTACGTTATAGCAGTCCAGTGTGTGACTCAGCTAAGTAGCCCAATCAGGCTTAGTCAGGTCCAAAAGATCCCGCAGTATCCTAAAGGTTGCTGCTTTTACTTCTTGTAGCACCCCGTTGATATAATCAAACTCATTTTCAAAGCTGAATGTCATTATGAATCCCTCATGCAGAATATCCCATTCAAATGTACCATGGTAGAGCTCTGTTTCTAAGTACCAGTTCATCGAGATGACATCCAAGGTGTGACAAAACAAGTGCACCCATTTAGGTTGGGGCTTCTCTCCATAATCTTGAGCCCATTTGGCCAAGTGCACATGCGGATCATCCTACCCATCATATTTTTTTGTCAGTCATACCTTCAGCTTCCCAAAGCATGTTCTCATCATCCCTCTACACTTGCACTAATCATCAAGACTACCCTTCTGCGTACCCCACCATCTTGCGAGCGTAGCATGCAGTGCCTAGTCCAAAGCTTGGAAATGCTGCTTCTCTAATACCTCCCTCTCAAATGAATCCAAAAATATATCTACATCATTCAGACCATCATAAGTGGGAAGATTTCTTACCTATGACGACACACAGTGCAGCAACCGGGTCATCATTTTACAACTCAGTGTGGTTACTTCATGTAACTAATTCTTCTAGCACTCTAAGTTTTCATCAGAGTCCAAGTTGTAGGAACTCTCACGATCCCATGTAATTTTTCCATCCACTATTGGATTCACCCAATCTTGGTCTCATGCTGTTATCTTATAGATACAGTCTAGATCATCATCTCTCTCATAATTGCAAACTTGTTCAGTATAGCGTGATCCTTCAGTGAGATCTAGTGGTATTATTATGTGTAGCAATTTATTCTCAAATATCATCTTTGACTTCCTTAGGTTGATTACCCCATTCATATCAGTAGCCCAATGAATGCCAAGGAGTGCAGGGTAGGGGTTGTTATCATCCACAATTTCTATTACTTCAAAGATAGCCAGTGCGCTCGCGCCTTAAATCTCTACAGTCACCCCCTGTAGCCACACCATGGGGATGATATTTTGTTGATTCACCATCCTTAGCTGAATCAAAGACCATTGCAATGCAAGTCTTCCCATCCATTCCCAAGTCTTCTTTGGTAGGATGTTTGAATCTCACCCTAGGTCCAAAATAACCTAATCCATTTCATACTCTCCTATCTGCACAATTAGCCTCATCTCTCATCTTGTCCTTGTTTTATGCTTACCAATTTTTCATTCCACATGCAGTTCATCTAGAGTGTTTCCGCCACACCTATTTATAAGCTCCTGTAGTCCCTTCATAGCCTTGTTATCATGTAGCAATTTCATGCAAGTTTCTAAGAAGGTTGTAAGCATAGAAGGGTCAATTTCCTCATCAGGCTTACCCTTGTTCCCTAAGGTGGAGGCCTCAACGAAGCTTTTCTTTCCTTCCATGAACATTTCATGTGCGCGCTCCAAATCGAATTCAACCTCCTTCGCTGGAGCTTTACCAACCCATGCACTATCTTCGTGTTGTTTTCCCTTGTCATCTCCTATTGTAATTCCACTTCGGAGCACTATATTCATGTTTGTATCATCTTCACGAGGCTCATATCCCATCATTTGTAGGTTCTGAGTTGGCTAAGGTGATAGCGCCCCTTTGTCATATATCCTTGCTATCAGCATAGGACAATCTTCCGTTTCATCATAAAAAAGAGTGCAATACTTGCATGGTAGACATGTTGCGTTAGTGAAATCACGGGCATAGTGTCGTGTTCCTCTGCAATTGTAGCACATTAGTTGTCCCCTACCTCTACCAGGTCATCCTCTGCCTCGGCCTCACACGCACCCTTGAAAGCTTTGGTATGCCACCCCTGCGCTCTATTCAGGGAGTCACATTTCTACCTGTACCCTATAGGCAGGTGTTCTATCCATCATCAATTCATAGCTTCTCGAGTTGCACTCAAAATTCCCTACCAACCTACAAAAGTTTTAGAACAGTTGTTGCGGTGTCTGTACAAACTTCTACAACAAATGAAAATTATCCGTGGCATGTTTTCCTACTAACTAACATATAGCGCACCGCAATGTAGGCCCCGTGTTTGGTGCTGCCTGAGCTTCCGGCCTCAAATTCATCGGTGCCCCTCCTGTAATATAGTTCACAAAGACCAGGAAATGGTCTTCGTCATGCCCCTGACCCTTGAATTTCAAGCACCATACCTCTTCGCGCACCTCTGTTCGAACTATTCTATCCTGCTTCAAACTTTTCATCTCTAGGCAAAGATTTTTGAACTGCGCATCGATCTGTTGGACCCCCAGATTTGGACCTTGCATCGGTGTTTCATGTAGTCTCATTGCAATTTCCAAGGCCTTTTCTTGAGTCATTATCTTCTGTTGCGACAATGAAACCCTTAGGTGTCGTAGAAGCAAAGCCACAAACCATTCATGGTGTTGTCCATCTATAAGGTTGATATTAGCTTCATTGATTTTACACTTCAACCTTTGATCTAGTTCCCAAGGGATCTTGCGCAGTTGCATCGGAATTTCCTTAAACTCCATAATCGACTGTGCCTGAGATTTAATCCTACTAAATTCTTTGTTCAACGTGGTCTGGATGTCTGCCACTCCAGTTTTTGGGTTATCATTAGAGTACTTAATGTACCAGGTTAGTGCACGATCCTGCAATGCACTAACTAGTGTTGCCTTCTTCAAATGATCATCTGTAACACCTTGAGATTCCGATACATCTTTCACAACAAACGAAAACTAGTTTGGGTCCTCATTTCCCAAGCCTTTGAACAAAGGTAGCTTCACTGAATTCACCATGCTGAACTATGGTGGAGGTGTACGGGTGAAGTCACAAGCGATGGTGGTGAAGTTGGAGGTGGTATGGGTCGAGGTGGAAGTCATGGGAAACCTTATCTTATTAACTTAATAACACTTCACGGAGAATCCTACGTTATTCCCTCTTTGCAACCTCGTGGAGGTGAAATCAATGGACTATACTCAAGACCCTTTCTTCCTTCATTCCTATAAGCCTTTCCGCTTCGCGTAGCTCCAAACATGAAGGTAGTTACATAACCCATTTTTTTCATAATAACATCTTAATGGAAGTATTCAAAGACTTCAAGTACTTACCTCATGGTCCTTTGAAAAAACATTGCTCTGCCTCACTGTAGCTGATTGAGGTATCGACCATGACTTCAATCACAAATCCTCCTATGATGCAATCAAGCCAATGATCGACAGCGTGGGCGATCTTATCCTCATATGCTTCCAATTTTTATACTAGCTCTAGGGTCCAAACCATAGGACTGCCAAGTCTCCACCTTCCTTGCCTGTATGCTAGCTTCACGATCCACTCATATAGGTCAACTGGAAAGGAGCAGAAGAAGATCCCTTGGATTTCTGTATATAGGTACCTGTCCAACCATTGTTCCTTTATCAGTCATGGACTTCTATTTTCCTGCACCCTAAATTCATGGATCTTCCTATCCAACCAGAGTCTGATCTCTTTCTTAGTTGGATTCCAGTGATATGACATCTCACATCTCTTATGTATATTCTGGTCCTCGCAATGAAACCATTTGTTGGCTTAGTGGGGCCTGACCTAGGTTCAACGTTAGTTATCCAAACAAATCCCTACACTACTAGCCCTTTCGTCATCAGCCCATAGAGCACGAACCGAAGTCTCACTCGAAGCAGTATGGGGGGATGTTGGAACCAAGTTTCTGCACCTTGATATGGTTGTGATGTTGGTTTATTCCTTCTATTCTTGCTTTCGTGTAGGTCGTTAAGTTATAGGGCTCTATCTATGTAGCCCCTAATTCCTCCCTTTGATACCTCTGTGAAAGGGTACAACTCACCTTCGCGCAGCCCTAACCTTCGGTGCAGATACTTTTGTGCTACTAAGATAGCGTATTGCACAAATTCCAAATTTATCCTAAAAATATTACTTATCTTATTGGATAATCACAGTTAGCTCCGCGTAAACAAATATCCTTATTTGCATTCAATTATCCAACATAATTACATACATTTGCTCATCACATAATTATTATAAATGAAATTCATACGCAATATGACATGATCCAGTAACAGGAAACAAAGATACAGAATTTGTAGAATACTTCTCTTTATTGATATATTTAGACAATTATAGACTCTATCTACACTACGCACAAAATTGCAAGGGTCTGTACACTCAGCTGCGAACTTCCACCCTAGGCCTCTACACACTCAGCTGTAGAGCCTCTACCTACGCTTAGGCTTCTTAGTTCAAGCTATGACTATATAATTCCAGAATCTTACTTAGAGCTTATTTACTTAGCTCTTTTTTATACAATCCCATGGTCCGTGGACCATGGGTATATCTTTTACATCCAACTTTACTTTACAAAAATAAGGGCGGACAACCCTTTACGACTCATGACACCTTCACACTCTGCGACCACAAAAGGCAGAGACTTTACAATTTTACTACAAAATTTGACCCAAAACATGGGATTTTAGCCCCACAACTATCCTTGGGGGATTCCATTCCCAAAAAACCTTGTGGTACTCCTCTTATCCCTACTAACCTACTACTAAAGTAAGGCACAAATGGCATCAAAATAATAAACAACCAATGCAATCTACATTACTTGCACTGAAAACACATCTAAAAGAAAATTATCAATGAAGCTAGGAGACTAATCTAAACATATAGATACTACAAAGAGGAGCCCTGGCTACTAGGGTTTTTCCCTAACCCAAGAGCTTCAGCACTATGAGTTAACTCAGTGTTGGCTCAAAACAAAACTCATTCTTATTACCAAAACAAAAATTACATCAATAAAACTTTCACAAGTCTAGAGCTCAAAAATAGCTTAGAGTTTTACAACAAAAATTTGAAACCTAATGAGGCTCTAGGCCTCTCTACTTATACCACTAAAGTCCCCAATGACTTCCTTAAAATTAGGGAGGCTCAACTCCCAAACTTGAGATAAACTATCTCTTTGTCTCTCACTTGCTCAACTTCCTTCTAATCCTCATGGTTTAGCTACTTGCACTCCAATATGGTGTGATGGATGGAGGAATATTTGAATGGGGGAGAATTAGATGAGGAGGATTTACCTCCTACAATCCCTCTCCCTTATCCCATTCAAGTTTTAACCTTAGTATTTGCCAAAATTCCTTGATTTTCTCCTTCAATCCCGCATTCAATGCATATTAGTCCACTAGGCATAATATCCGACTCTAACTCATCTCATAAACAAAATATAATCAAAAACATGTAATAAATTTGGAGAAAAGTTGGTTTGACTGAGGTAGGAGGTGAATTAAGGCCCATATAATTACCCAATGATGAGCCTCATCAGACAGCCGATGGACGAATTTCATGGGACTGCGAAAGCTCTTGTATATCAGATTTGGATGAAGAATTGGAGCATTGGCCAATAGGTTACACGAAGTATCTACGCTGTGATGTAATATGATGAACAAATTGATGTGTTGTGTATCATCCGAGGTAAGAAGTTTGCCTTATTATGATGGTCTAACTAATGGAGATAAATTTTTGGATGCATTTGAAAGGAAAGTACCAGAGAAGCATTGCTTCTAAGCATTGGGTTTGGCACTGCATGCTACACCCACACGGTGCTGGTGTACGCATCAAGATAGTTTTGAAGAATGGCATGACTATAGGAGGATGATGAGGATGTGATTTGACTACCCCAAGGTATGATTGACTGAGAAGTATGATGGGAGAAATGATCTGCACGATCACCTGGAAAAGGGACTAAGGTTTATGGAATGGAGCCACAACCAAAGTGGGTGCATATTTTCTGTCACACCTTGGACATCATTCCTATGAATTGGTATCTGGAAATAGAGCTACGTGATGGCACTATGGAATAGGATATCTTAAGGGATAGGTTTGTGATGACATTCAAATTTGAAGATGGATTTGAAAGTATTGATGAAGCACTGCAAGAGGTTAAGGAAATAATCTTTCGAATTCCTCAGGATCCCTTAGAATTGATTCAACTGGATTGGAGCACGTAGCTGTGCCATGCACTAGAATGCTATAATATGACTACTAAATAAGACGATGAGGTTCCGAGGAATATTAACATCCCCAAAGTATAAGGCAACTCTAAATTAGAGGGACCACAAATAGATAACTCAGACATCATTGCGCCACTAAAAACTAAGCAAATAAACATTGGTACAGAAGCGAAACCAAAGTTTGTGAAGATTGGGGGATTACTGGGATGATGCTATAGTTGATAAAGTTGCTGATTTTCTCTATGAATATCAATATTTATTTCCCACAAAATTTTTGAACTAGAAAAGCATCATAGGCGATTTCGGAGTCATGAAAATAACTTTGAAACACAACGTGAAGCCTATAAAGCAGAGGCCATATCACCTTAATCCCAAATACAAGGAAGAAATCTGCTTGGAGTTGGACAAAATGCTTGCAGCGAGTATTATTGAACTAGCAGATGAATTTTATTGGGTGAGTCAAATGGTTGTCTAGGAAAAGAAGAAAAAGGATGAAATAATGATTTGCGTAGATCTCAAGAAGATCAAAGATGCTTGCATTCAGGATTCTTTTCCAACTCCATTCAAAGATGAAGTATTGGGTAATGTTAGCTGAGAGGAAACCTATTCATTCAATGATGGGTTCTCTACATATCATCAAATAAAGATCGAACCAGAAGACATATGTAAGATCACCTTCATAAAAGAATGGGGATGTTTCCAATATATAGTGATGCCTTTCAGATATAAGAATGCATTAGTGATATTCTCATGCGTGGTCATCACGAAATTAAAAGAGTTCATTCATAAGTTGACTTGGAAGTCTACTTCGATGAATGGATAGTGTTTGGGCTAGTTAAGTACCATGTATACAAACTGTGCTTAATGTTGGATACATGCCAAAGGTATCAGATTGTGCTAAACTTGAAGAAATGCTTGTTTTTTGTCCTCTTTGGGATCTTGTTAGGTCATGTGGTATGCAGACAAGGAGTCATGGTGGACACTAATAATATCATGGTAATAATTAATTTGGAAGCCCCAAGGAGTGTTAAACAGCTGCACGCTATGATGGGCCATACGGAATATTATCGGAAGTTCATCAAAAGTTATGCTTAGATTACTATGCCTATGGAAAAGCTACTAAAGAAAGATGCTACATTATGTAGGGATGAAGAATGTTAGCACAACCTGGACATACTAAAGGAGAAAATGGTCACTGTGTCAATCCTAGTCTTCCTAGATTGGCATAATGATTTTCATTTACATGTGGATGCTTCATGTATTGCACTAGGTGCAGAGCTAACACAAGCCAGTGATGGAGAACTTGATCACCCTATAGAGTTTTTGAGCATGAAGTTGTCTATGGCTGAAAATAATTATTCGATGATAGAATGCGAAGGCTTGGCTATGGTGTACATGCTCCAAAAGTTTAAACATTACCTTCTAGGTAGGCATTTTAAAATGTACACATACCATTCTGCATTGAAATACCTAGTCAATAAGCTTGTGTTGGGGGGAAAATATGTAGATGGATGTTGTTGTTTCACGAGTATGATTTTGAGGTGATTGTGAAGCCAAGGAGGTTGAATGTATGGCCAGACAATCTGACGTGCATTGAAATGGGGGAGGAGCCTACTAATTTGGAGGAAAGGCTGCCTGACGCGCTCTTCATGGTGCACATAGCGGATAATCACTTTATGGAAATTATCCACTTTCTGACCACAGGGATGGATCTAAAGGGATACAACAGTCAACGAAAGAAAGAATTGGTGGTGCACATGGTAGATGTTTCAGTTATTGCAGGCCATTTGTTTAAGATGGGATCAAATGAAATACTTCAATGCTATGTGCCTGACTATGAAATAAATAGTATCCTCACTTAATCTCATGGAGGAGCTATGGGAGGGAATTATGTAAGAAAAGTGAAAGCGTATAATATTGTACGCACTAGGTTGTGGTGGCCGATGCTGCATAGGGACTCTAAATTATATTGCAGGGCATGCAATGCATGTCAGAGAACGAGAAAGCCATCGTGGAGGGATGAGTTGTCTTTGAATCCACAGGTGTCATTACAACCATTTGAGAAGTAGGTAATTGATTTTGTGGTACCAATTCAGCCTCCAAGCAAGAAGATGGGTGCGTGATATATGATCACCGCGACCACATATTTGACCAGATGGGCGGAGGCACAACTTGTGAAGGGTTGTACAAAAGCAACAATAGTGAAATTATTGTTTGAATACGTGTTGACCAAGTTTGGTTTCCCAAGGGTTTTCATGAGTGACTGTGGTACGCATTTTCTATATGAAATGGTCAGCTCACTAATAGAGGAGATCCAGGTTTACCATCAGAAGAGTATGCCATACCATCCTCAGGCCAATGGAATGGTTGAGGATTTTAATAATATATTGGATAATGCACTGACGAAGGTTTGAAAAATGAAACAGAATGATTGGGATGTGCATGTACCAACAATGTTATGGGCCTAGAGAACTACTTGTAAAAATCTTATTGGTCAAACACCTTTTAGGTTGGTCTATGGTGTAGAATATGTAATGCATATGGAATAAATTGTTCCTAGTCTACGCATAGTAGATTTCACTAGAGTGGTGGACTACAGAGCCTTAGTAGAGAGGCTCATGCAGCTTGTAGAGCTCAAGGAAGATAGGTTTTTGGTTGGATTCCATCAGTAGGTTAAGAATGGATGTGAAAAATTTTCGCAGGATTTGCACATCAAACTGTGCACCTTCAAGGTAAATGATTTAGTTTTATTATATGATAGTATGTTTGATAAGTTTCCAAGAAAATTTCAAATGCACTAGCTGGGGCCATATGCTATCAAAGAGATCACATATGGTGGAGTAGTTCATCTTGCGAAGTTAAATGGAGATCCATTTCCGGGAAGGGTAAATGTTAACCGATTGAAGCCATACACCGAGGATCCAACCCAATGACTATATGATGGAAGCACAGTCTTACCACTCTATGCAGCTGCAAGGAGGCGTGGAACTCAAAACCTACACTGCCTAGTTTGTAGAGCTATGCGACAGAGGGTTTTCACAAAACATGATGGTTTCATAGTACCAAAAGAAGTGTGAAGGGAGATGCGCTATAGGAGGAAAGATGATGCAGTGCATCCAGAAAGTAACTATTACAGTCACTGTTCATGATTCGACTTCCAGAAGATGGTTAAGAGGAGCAGGGGAACATCATTTAAGGCATTTAAGGCTAAACTTAAGAGTGAAATCTTTGGAAATTTTCTGCCAATCCAACATTTATGGACAGATTTTAGGGGGAATGGTTGAATTTGAATTCAAATTCGCCTACAAATTACACATGGCCATCCAGTGAAAAACACTTTTTATCCTTAGAATATCCATGTGGAGTTGTCGACTTATGGATCCTCAATTTTTCGTTGTTTTAGTCGTTGCTTCTGTATTTGATAAGTTACCCAAGGATACCCAACGGTTCATTCTCAACACCATGTCTGGACTAAGAGAGACCGCTAGTACCAAAGGGGTTGTTTCCTCTGAAGGAGCTGCTCCAGAGGTATTGGGTATGGAGACTCTAGTTGTAGTGCCTATGGTGTCGATTCTGCCTATTCTGAAGCTGATGCTAGTAAGGGAGTCCCAAAACCTAATAAGGACAAGCGAAAGAAGCTCATACCAGTGCACAAGTCACTAAGGAATCATGCCGCTACACAGGCCATGAGGAAAGAAAACCCAAGTGCAAAAGAGAAGGGGAAAGTGATTGACTTCGAGGCTAAAGAGTGTGTAGAGGACATTGACACTAAGGGGGTGGATATAATATCCAAATTGCTGGACTACATCCCTCCATGAAAGGGAAAGGTGAAGGTCCATAGAGACCGAGATGCAGGAAAATTCCTCCTTAATACACCCATTCTACTGGAGAACATCAATTTTGAAGGTCCGCACTTGGTGTGGATTCCCCATCTCATTCTGGAAGATTGGGATTTGGCAGACCATGAGAGATTCCCCCACTTGGCCACAGAAAATTACATGAAGAGGATGTTCTAAAAAGAATCAGGTGTTACTGTACTGGAGATGGTGGAGTGGATTCATGGAGTGAATCACTTAGAGTTGCTAAACCTATTGTGGGTGTCCCACTACCATCGCTCCAACATCAATTTGACTGTCATTAAGCAATTGTTGTGCTTGGTGCATGACATATGTTTTTGGTTGAGCGTGCCAATTCCCATTATTGATATGTTGATCCATTGGATCACATTGTTTCTGCACTCAAGGTTGAATCCGGCCAAGGAGTTTGGCAAAAAGATGAAAAAGCACGACCTCACGCAAAAATGAAGGATAAATTCAAGCTCGAGAAGAAGACACATGGGTACTCTATAACCTCAATCATTGACCTCGTGGTAAAGATTTCCACACAGATCCTTGCTGGCAAGGTTATGAGAAAATATCACACGGACGAGGTTCCAGAGCCAGTAATCTCCTTGGCTGCACAATGTGTAGAGGGTGTGTAGTTCAACTAGGCACACTACCTCGGTAGTGAGTTCCTCGAAAACTACCTAGAGGCATAGGATGAGAGTAAAAAATTCCACTATTTGTCGTTGTTGCTCTTGATTGTGCTCATCGCTTGGGATCTGCCGAAGGATAGCCAGTTTCCTCCTGTGGATAAGGATTTGCCAGAGTCTGCAAATTTTACATCTCTCTCGGCCACAAAATATGTTGTGTGGGTCATAGAGACCAAAGTCTTTTGGGTTTTGATGGAGATGAGTATTTGCATGGTCATCAACTAGAAGTTGTGGTTGTCACTAAATGTGTTTGAACAGTTGTTAGGGTACATGGAGATCAAATCCGACTTCCACCCCATATACATGCAGGTGCAGAAGGATCTGAAGAAAAAATGGTTCAAACTACCCTTCCTCGCTACAAATGGCACTATTGATGAGGTCGTCAAGCACTAGCTGATAGTTTGGTATTCTCCATCTGATCTAGCCGCAAGGACTAGAAATTCTGTAAACAGGAAGAAGAAGGAAGCAGCTAAGCAGAATGTTCAACAGTTGGCTAAGAAGCAAAAAAAGAGGCTAAGGAGAAGGCCCATATGGAATTGAGGATGCCACAAAGCAGGAGGCCAAATAGGAAGAAGGTGGCTCTGAGCGAAGCGATAAATCTCCTTCACCCCAAATGGAGGAGGAAGAGAAGTTAGAGTAGGGTAGAGGTTGTCAAGGGGAGTAGGAGAGCACTCTCTTCCAGGTCAAATGATATAGAGAGTAGGGAAAGGAAGGACCATATAAGAAGTCAAAGGTGACAAATTTGTTGTTTGATCTGATCACTTTATCAAATGGTGACCTAGATAAGATAGGCAACATGGTGTAGGATACTACAAGAGAACTATTGTTGTAATTTGAGTAGCAGCAACAGTACGCATTGACCACCATTCAGAAGGATCTATGTGAGTTGCATATTTAGACAAATAGGATCTAGTTGGGCACCGGGCAGATCAGCGCTACATCAACAAGTTTGGCACCAGGGACCACTCAGGCAGCAGAGATGGTTCGATCATTGGACCTACAGATAGTCACACTACCAGATGGATCGTTGAGCTCGAAGGTGGCCAATGATAAGGCCATAGTGAGTTCTTTGAAGAAAATTGGCCTCAACCTAGTTGTGCTCCCAAATGCGTACCTGCACACGCTGCAGGTAGGAGTGATAGGAGAACTCAGTGTTCGGGATCAGTGCGCAATCAAACTCATCAACTTGTATAGAGTGAGCAATGAAAAAATGTTTGCTGAGAATTCTAAGGCATTGGAGGCACAAAAGAAGATCTAGGTGCAGAATGACCAGCTTGCAGCCGTGGTAACAGAAGCTTGCAGAACAATGCCTAAACTACATATACCAAAGGAAGTGTCATTAGAGACAAAAATAAAAAAGTTGGCTGCAAGTGTGCATGACACCAACACAGAAGTGGCTAAAATTTAGTTTGAGTTGAACTTGAAGATGATAGAGCTGGAGCTGAAGTCACAGCCTTCAACTCTGCCAGAGGTTAGGGAATAGCACGAAGTTACTGTGAAGGATGCAATCGTGACAGTGGATTCCATGGACGTAGACTGCACTGTGCTTTTTGAGCAAGCAATGGAGGTAGTCATGACTCTGCAAGAAGATCCCACCCTGCAGGCTTCAAATATAGAAGCTCACAAACTCCAGCAATAGTATGATGAAGTAAGGGAAACAGCGCGTACCATTGATGCCACACAATGCCTTACTAAGATACAGGAGGTGAGGTAGTTGCATATATAGATGGAAGCAGTGCAAAAGAAAGAGGTAGTCCTCAAGGCTAGATTGGGGCCTCGGTTAGATGAAGCCTACATTGTCCTTGCCAACATTTTGGAGAAATTCAAAAATTTATAGAAAATGTAGTAGGACTGTGTAGGACTAGCAACCGAGCAGCTGGTGGAGCAGATCAAACAGGAAACCATGCAGAGCATGGTTGAGGTAGTAGTGGTATGAGTGAAGTTGGGGGATCTTCACAGTAAGATATCCACGCCAGCAGAGTGACTCATGGGTGAGCACAATCTTTGTGTTGGGGGCCTGTTGAGATGGTGTCCCCTAGGGTCAATTTTGGGGAAAAAGCCAAAGTTTTGTTGTATAAATATGTAAAGTCTCTGCAAGTTGTGGTCATGGAATGTGTAGATAATTAAAGAGTCATAAAGGGTTTCACCCTTATTTTATGTAAGTTGAGTTGGCTTTTGAAGATCTACCCATGGTCCATGGACCATGGAATTGTATAAATAGATGTGTCTTAGGATGTCTAAAGGAGAAGAAGAGAATTAATGAAGTTTGGTCTATGGGATAAGTCTAAAGAGTTAGAGAGAATAATAAGAAGAAATACTCTGTAGTTGTGTGTGTAGAGGCCCAGAGGAAAGTTCGCAGTTGAGTGTAGGGAGCCCTGGAGCTGAGTGCGCAGGGATGTATTTAGTGTGTAACATAATTAAGTATTAATAAAGAATATTGTTTCGGAAATACTTGTGCTTAACCCTTTACTTATGTTTACGTGAATGCGCTTTATGTTATAAAGGGTTTAAAAATAATGATGTATTGATGCACGCGTTTACACGACTTGTACTATTATATGAATGCAATTATTGTTAATTCTTTACGCAAATATTATCTTGTTGTATGTTGAAGTTATCAAACACTTGATCTGATCTGAGTAATTATTGGGTTATATGTAATCTTTGATGCGCATAAGTAGTGGATTCACCTATTCAGGGTCCACAAAAGATGGTTGTCAACGTTCGTGGAGGTATAAAAGTTGATTAAGGGTAGTATAGTGATATTCCCTAAAGGCTTATCGATCTGTACGAATGCCAATTTAGGGCATAAAACAAAATCACGATCATCTCTGGGTGTGGAAACTTGGTTCAAACATCCACCCATACTACTTCGGGTGAGACTTCAGTCCGCGCTCCATAGGTTGATGCCGAAAGGGCTAGTAGTGTCAAGATTTGTTTGGCGAAACTAACTCTGAACCTCAATCATGACCCACTAAGCCAACACATGGATAAATTTATATTATGGAGCTTTCTAGAGAAATTTATGGTTCCTCCATTTGTAACCATCAATTTACACTCTGGTGCTAGATATAGGAAGCAATTCAATTCCTTGTTTATCTTACAATGAACAAAATTATGGGTACTACCTCAACTAATCAACACCATTACCTTTTTCTTCTTGATATGTCCTTCTATATTGAGTGTTTGAGGAGTGGTAATTCCTACCAGTGCATTACAAGCTATTGTTAGATTCATTTCTTCTTTAGCTGGGGTTGGTTCTTGGTGTATATCCTCTTCTTTTGAAATTTGTTGTTCCTTTTCTTCCTCCTGTTCACAATCAATGTAAAATAATTTCTTTTGAGCACACTTGTGAACTTTAGTGTATTTTCTATCAAAACCATAGCAAAGCCCTTTTTCTCTTTTTTCTTCCAATTGTTGTGGTGTCAACCTTGTAGATTGTGGAAGGCTAGGGGTAGCAACACTTCCATATTTATAGTTGTGAGTGGTAGGCTTCCTTCTTGCCATACTTTTTCTTTCAATTTTTCTTGTGAACCCAAATGTCTTTTCCAATGAATCATGTTCCCAAAGGTGAACCTCATGTTGAATGTTATTCTTTAAGGTCCCTATGAACACATCAATCCTATGCTCCTATGGAATATCATTTACCCTTATATTCAATTTTTGGAAGTCCTCAATGTGCTCCACCATTGAACCCTTTTGTTTCAAATTTATCAATTGACTAAAGAAGGTGTTGCTTTTTGTATCCTCATAATGTGCCATCATTTCCTTTGTAAACATTGACCAAGTGACAATTGTTTTATGAGAGAAAATGCATTAATACCATACAAAATGATTAGGTTCCAAATATAATGTTGCAATGCATACCTTTTTTTGTGTTTTACACATTATGGATGTCAAAATATTGCTCCATATGTAGTATCCATGTTACGATATTATTTCCATCAAACTTGATCATATCGATCTTTGGAACATGGTGTGTCGTAGATCTAATGTTAGAGTCTATGAAATCATGATTAACTTTTCGTTTGTTCTCATCATGAGTTTAATCTAATAACTTTTCTCCATTAGGAAGCATTTCTTGTAGCAACCTTGTCAAACCTTCTTTGAAACCTTCGATGTATTCTTTTAAACAATTCTTAAATCTTCCATATTATCTTTCATGTCTACCATAGTAGCTTTCATGTCATCCATATTAGATTTCATGCCATTCTTCAATCCTTCCATGTTTGATTTTAAGATATTCTTCAAACCATCCATCTTAGTTTCCATTTCATTTTGTTGAAAATAGCAACAAGAAATGCTAAAAATAGAAGTGCTAAAATTAGCACTACTATAAATAGCATTTCGGGATACATTCCAATTTGAGTTAGTCCCTAAACTAAAATTGAGAATTAAAATTCGAACTTGATCTTAGGAGCTGTTTGTAAAATAATTAATTAATTCATCTTGAGTTAATTAGTTGTAGAAAATCAAACATGAAGTCTATGTGAAGACATGCAATAGATTCTCCATTGATTGAGGAAGTTATCCCTTGATTAAAGGAGATCAAGATGAGTTGTACCTTGAGTTATAATTAATTAGCTTAGTTAACTGAGTTAAGTCTAGTTTGATTAGTTCAAATAGTTTGATGGAATAATTGTGAGTTCAGTTAGTTAACACATGCATGCATGTAACTGATGCACTTTAGATAACTGAATATTCTAAAATAAATAACTCATGCATGTTAGTTCAAACATAGACCTAGTTGAGATCATGTGATGGGATAGTGTA
Source organism: Pinus taeda (assembly GCA_000404065.3). NCBI lineage: Eukaryota > Viridiplantae > Streptophyta > Pinopsida > Pinales > Pinaceae > Pinus > Pinus taeda. The sequence continues at coordinate 58,479 of APFE031079076.1, read as the reverse complement.
CTATCAGTTGGAAGAATATTCCATGGAGGATATCTCTTGCATGCATATGCAATTCATTCCTTGGAGATTACGCAGTTACTTTTGGGTTTGATGAGTCTGTCATGAGGCCAATTCACACAGGTGGCAACATTGGACCCCAAGGAAAACTGTTCAAGGAAATAAGAGGCTTAGAGGGCTGAGGGAAGGCATATATTGTGTCTATTCAGTCTGTGAGCTATATTGTTGGATTGTACTAAGAGTAGGATAGCTTGTGAGCTAATGATTTATGTAATTTGAACATATTTCCACTTGTATGATAATATAGAGATCGGGTTTTTTAGTTGAGGCTTTCCCCAGAGTATTCTTCTGTGTTCATGTGTGATTGCTTTCACATTCTCAGTTATATGTGTTCTATTTGATCTTCCTGAAAATTGATTAAGCTTCCGCAAGTTTATTGTAGAAGTAGATCTTGTATTTTTCTTTAGTATATTGCATAATCTGTTGATCTACAGTGGGAATTTCCACATGGGATTGGAGCAAAGGTGATCAAAACAAAGAAAAGTATACAAAGAAGGGAGAAGTTCGAAGGTTGAAGTTCATGATTATAGAATTCGAATTCTTATCACAACTCAAATTTCACCAATGGTGTTCAATGTTTTAAGACTCGAGTATGCCCTTCATGGTAGCTTGAATTATATAGCCTAGAAGGATCCCATGGAAGTAGTATTAGAGGACAATAGTCTAAAGGACTTCATTAATCAAGAAGTCCCAAAGCCGACAATAACTAATGCTACATAATTGGCAGAATGGAAGAAATGTGTGGCTAGAGCGAGGAGAATCCTCTTGGAGGGAGTTTAAGGCCACATCGTCTCGAGCCTCCATGGCAAGGAGACACTGTTTTCAATGTGGCAAACAATGAAATATCTATATCAGAACAATAATGATCAAAGGAAGTTGGTGCTGAAAGACAAGGTTTAGAAAATCAAGTGTGAAAAGGGTGACACAATCTCTACATATCTGAACAAGCTCACCACCTGCAGGGATGAGCTTGCAAGTGTAAGGATCACGACAACCAATGATGACATGGTGAGTCTTTCTCTCCTCAATCTTCCTAAGAGCTAGCATAGCTACCAAGACTCAGTTAATGGAAGAGAGAAATTTCCAGACTGGGAACGACTTTGGTTAGATATGATGTAGGAGGAGATAAGAAGAAGCACCAGAGATGGATCTTCATCAAAGCAAGATGATGAAGAAAATCTAGCCTTAGTGAGTAAGGCGAGGAAAGGGAAAGGGAAGGCGTCCCATCCCAAATTCGATTCTTCCCATGGTGGGAAGAAGTTTGACAAATCAAGAGTGAGATGCTTTCATTGTCATGAGGTGGGCCATTATGATACAAATTGTCCACAGAATAAATCCAAGAAGGGATCTTCGAAGGGATTAGACGATGAGGCACTGGCCTCATAGTTTGAGTTAGATTTCTCTCCCATTGCGTGCATGGTTTCAACCATGGTGGGATGTGTTTGGTACCTGGACAGTGGAGCGTCTTTCAACATGTCCGGCGACAAGAATCTTTTCAGTACGCTGGAGGAGAAGGATCTCTAGATGCGGATCGAGATGGGCGATGATGGAAAGTACCATGTTTCAGGTTAAGGTATCGTTGTGTTTTAGAGGGACCATGGAGCTCCTGTCACCCTGACTGATGTAAAGTATGTACCAGGTCTGAAGAAGAATATTGTGTCTATCACTATGCTAGAAGATAAAGGCTATGATGTAGTCTTTAGTAAAGTAAAGGTATTCCTCAGGCATATCAGTACTGGATAGACCAAGAGGATTGGGATTCAAGTTAAGAATCTCTACAAGCTCGAGGTAGATGACTGTGCTGCGCTGAGTTCCAAAGTAGATGTGGTGCAAAGCCAAGACCTTGGCGAGCTATGGCATATAATATTGGGCCACTTGCACCATGGCGCCTTGAAGATCATGCAGAAAATTTCTACTAAACTTCCCAAGGGAAAACTAGAGCAAATGGATACATGCAAAGGTTGTACCTTGGGTAAGTATGCGAAATATTCCTTTTAGGATCGAGACAATAGATCTGGAGCAATCTTGGAGCGAGTTCAAATATATGTTTGTGGACCATTCTCTACAACCTCCACCACTAAACAAAGGTACTATGTTATTTTTATTGATGATATTTCTCGTAGATGCTCGATCTGCTTTATGCAAAAGAAGGATCAGACCTTCTTGAGGTTTTGTGGGTTTAAAGCCTTGACAGAGAAAGAATCTGGAAAGAAAATAAAAGTCTTTCGTAGTGACAATGGTGGAGAGTATGTGTCCCAATAGTTTAAGGAATTCTATGTTGCAGAAGGAATTAAATGGGAGTTGAAGACACCCCATAACCCACAATAGCATGGGGTGGCTAAAAGGAAGAACAGATCAATTATGGGAGTAGCTTGAGCAATGTTGCATGACCAAAGCCTACAACATCATTTGTGGGCTTAGGCATGCAATACAACAATATACTTGCAGAATAGAAGCCCGCACTATATACTAGGAATGAAGACACCTATGGAGACCTTTTCCAAGAAGAGACGAGATGTGAGTCACTTCAGGATCTTTGGATCATCAGTTTATTGCCATGTGACCAAAGATGCCCAGAAGAAGCTAGATCCAACAACTGAGTTGGGGATACTTGTGGGGTACACTGATACACCCCACAACTGTCGGGTATACTTGCCTACCAGTCAGAGGACAGTGGTACACAGAGATCTGAAGTTCGACAAGAAGAAAGCCATGCGAGCATCACTTGAGAGGGAGCTCAAGTTGCATGAAGAGGAGGAACTTTCAGTTCCTAAGGAAGAGGAGCCTTAGATTGATGCAGAGCAGGCACATGTAGAGGATCTGGGAGTGGAGACATCCACTAATTCTGAGTCTTCTAGATATGGGCATAAATGCTCAAGGGAAGCTAATAGGTTGATGCTAGATGCATGGGATAATGTGGGACAACCATCTTCTCAGCAGAGACAGAGGAGGTCACCTAAGTGGTACACTGGTTACATGGCCCTGGTTGGGGACTATGTAGAGTCTAAACCTTCTTCATTCAAGGAGGCAGTGCAACAACTAGTCTGTGATGATGCCATGGTAGAGGAGTATGACTCTATCATTCGGGACAGTGTGTGGGATGTTATCCCAAGACCTTAGGACAAGTTAGTGGTTAGTTCCAGATGGCTTTACAAGTTAAAGCAGATAGCTGATGGTAGTGTTGAGAAACATAAGGTAAGGTTTGTTTCCCAAGGTTTCTCATAGGTCGAGGGGATCGACTATGATGAGACCTTGCTCCAGTAGCAAGGTACTCATCTATCAGATCGATGTTGGCACTATCATCTCAGATGGGTAGGAAGATCCATCAGATGGATGTGAAGACAGCGTACCTTAATGGGAAGATTGAGGAAGAGGTGTACAATGAGCAATCAGTAGGTTTTGAGACCTTTGATCAAGAGTCGCATGTGTGCTGGCTCAAGAGAGCTTTGTATGAGCTAAAGCAAGCACCTCGTGCTTGGTACACTAGGACCGACAGTTATTTCACCGGGTTAGGCTTCAACAAGAGTGAAGCAGATTTGAACCTTTACCACAACATGGTAGAAGGTAAGCCATTGATCATTGTTCTTTGTGTGGATGATCTGATCTTGATAGGTGATGATTAGTTGATCAAGTCTTGCAAGGAGGACCTTGCAAGAGAGTTCGAGATGAAATACATGGGTCTTATGCACTACTTTCTAGGCATGGAAGTGTGGCAGAAACATGGGAAAGTATTTGTGTCTCAAGGCAAGTATGCCAGCGAGATACTTAGGCGTTTTCACATCGAGAGGTGCAAGCCCATGCAAACTCCTCTAGCTGGGAACTGGAGGAAGGAGGATGCTACTTCAGGTGAGGTAGTAGCTCCTACTATTTATCAGCAACTTGTGGCATCACTTATGTATCTAGTGAACACATGACCAAACTTATGCTTTGCGGTGAACCAACTGAGTCAAGCTATGGTTCAGCCTACCAAGTTGTTTTGGAAGGCAGTGAAGCATGTGCTCAAATACCTTAGAGGAAAATCTCAGTATGGATTGTGGTATAGACGGATAAAGGGAGTGAAGCTTCAGGGCTTCACAAATGCCAATTGGGTAGGGAGTCCATTAGATAGGAAGAGCACTTCTGGAGGAATCCTCAAACTTGGTTCAACTGCAATTTCCTAGTACATTAGGAAACAGAGGTTAGTTGCACTTAGCTCAAGAGAGGCTGAATACATGGCTGCCAGTCAAGCAACATGCAAGGCCATTTGGATGCAGAAGATTCTAGTGGGATTGTTTGGTCAGAGGATGGATCCAACTGGGATCTACTGTGATAATCAAAGTTTTATCAAAATCTCTGAGAATCTAGTTTTTCATGACAAGTCCAAGCACATTGATATCTAGTATCACCATCTTCGAGACTGTGTGGTTAAGAGGTTCATGTTTTTGCTGTTTGTTTCGACTGAGGAACAAGATGCAGATATTTTGACCAAGGCATTGTCAAAATGCAAGTTTGAGTTCCACAGAGACAAGATTGGGGTGACTAATAATCCCTTTCTTGTTGAGAGGGAGTGTTGAAAATAGCAACAATAAATGCTAAAAATAGAAGTGCTAAAATTATCACTACTATAAATAACATTTTGGGATACATTCCAATTTTAGTTAGTCCCTAAACTAAATTTGAGAATTAAAATTCAAATTTGATCTTGAGAGTTGTTTCTAAAATAATTAATTAATTCATATTGATTAATTATTTGTAGAAAATCAAACATGAAGTCTATGTGAAGACATGCAACAGTTTCTCCATTGATTGAGGAAGTTATCCCTTGATTAAAGGAGATGAGAATGAGTTGTACTTTGAGTTTTAATTAGTTAGTACAGTTAACTGAGTTAAGTCGAGTTAGATTAGTTCAAATAGTTTGTTGAACTAATTGTGATTTCAGTTAGTTAATGCATGCATGCATGTAACTATTACACTTCATAAAACTAAATATTCTCTCATAAATAACTCATGCATGTTAGTTCATACATAGACCTAGTTGAGATCACGTGATGGTACAATGTACTATCAATTGCAAGAATATTCCATGGAGGATATCTCTTGCATGTAGAAGGAACTCATTCCTTTGAAATTGTGTAGTTACTTGTGGGTTTGATGAGTGTGTGATAAGGCCAACTCACATAGGTGGTAGCATTAGACCCCAAGGAAAACTGCGCAAGGAAATATGAGGCTTGGAGGGCTGAGGGAAGGCATATCTTGTGTCTATTTAGTCTATGAGCTGTATTGTTGGATTCTACTGGGAGCAAGAGAGCTTGTGAGTTCATGCTTTGTGTAATATGAACATATTTCCACTTGTATGATAATACATAGATCGGGGTTTCTAGCTGAGGCTTTCCCCAGAGTATTCTTTTGTGTTCATGTGTGATTGATTGCTCATTCGCAGTTATATGTATTCTATTTGATCTTTCTCAAAATCGATTAAGCTTCTGCAAGTTTGTTGTAGAAGTAGATCTTGCATTTTGCTTTAGTATATTTCATAATTCATTGATCTACAGTGGGAATTTCTACATATTTTTGTTTACTCTTTTTGACACTGAAAATTGTTGCACTTGCTCTCATTATTTTGATATATCATGTTGTATTTTTTCTTCTTCTTCATGTGTCATAGTAGAAATTTTCGGTTTCTTACTAGATGTTTCCATTTTATTTCTTTTGGGCATCAATTAATGATTAGTATGGTTCACTATGCCCGTTGAATCACTTGAAATTATTTTTTCAAACAAAACTTATGCAAATTTAAAAAAACACTTTTTTTTTCTTTGTAGGAGCTCAATATTGAATATGTTGTATCTCTGTAGTGGTACATCTCCAAGGTCTGAAATTTAATCCTATTGTAGCCCTCTGAGTTCTCTTTCCAAACCCATAATTCGGATTACGATTGGATTCTCCAAGAAAACATTATGCCCTATCTCCCACAATGATCTTATTAAAGATTGGTTCAATATAGAGAACTTGTAATAAGTTCCATGTGTCACTGGCTCAACCTTCAAACCTGAAATTGATACCCCACAAACCAACATCCATCCTCTTTCTGTCACATTTTATGAAATTTCTATCGTATGCTCACAGAGAAAGTTATGATGATTTTCCCAAGATCACCTATTTGAGATGGAATTCAGGAGCTTGCAAAAACCCTAATTTCCTTGGATCATATCTCCGACACTATAGCGAGACAAGATCTGAAATTTAGACACACCTTTCATAAAGATGTCTTCGCAAATGGGTTTTTGTTTAAGCTTCTGAAGCTTCGTAGACACAAAGTTATAGAGAACATTCCAAAGGACCTGTTTGAAGCAGCAAAACCCTAGAATTCAAAGATGTGATATAAATGTTATGTAGCCAACTCACAAAAAGCTAGAAAAGATAGATCAATGACTTCAAAATCAGCCTCTTCGAGGGGGAATCCTCCTTTGCATTACACAAATGAACAATTATTGCATGACTCAAATGACAAAACCTCCTTTCTATATATAGGAGTCTAAGGGGTCACAATATAATCATAGCCGACATAACAATAATAATGTAAGGGAACAACAACAACAATAGTGGGCTTCTATGGGGCACAATAATAACAATATGGGGACAACATGGGAACAACAATAAAAATAAGGGCTACAATGACAATAATAATGGGGGAATACACTAGTATTACAGGGACCTAACACATTTTTCTAAACATAAGCCCTATAATGAGGAAAATGTACTTTCTCCCATTTCTAATGATGACACTTTCAATTAAATGTTTTATGTTGTTTCATGTTATAATGACAATAATGATTTTCATTTAGAATATCTTTTACAACATGCTGAGGAATTGGACCATAATACTGCAAGCTTTAATTTTAAATATGAAGGATACTCTTTACTAGTTTTCAATGATGAATTATTTAAAGAATGTTGTGGGACTAACTTTATCTCCATCTTAGAAATCAATAAAAGACCACCCTTTGAAATGATGGTTGAAAGCTATATGTGGGAAATATTTGATCATTTAAATTTTCAAATAATATATTATGACTTTGTGGAGGAATGAATGAATCAATTTTTTAAAATAACATCAATCACATGTTTCTTTTAATTCTACTCTTTTGTAGGATACATGTTAGTTTACAAAACTTACTCTTTTCTTCCTATACTACAATTTTGGTTAAGAATGGAGCAGAGCGTTAGGAAGTTTTCCATTGATAAAATTTCTACTTGGTTACACTAGATTTTAGATTTCTTTGATAAATAATGTCAATGAAACACATTCTATATAAAGCATGTACATAAATAAACCTTTTATGCTTCCTAGGTTTATAATTAATGAGGATGGAGATTTTTATATCTTGGAAAGCCTTTATGTGATCATAGTATAATGGAGTACACATCTATGAATCCTTATTATGAACTATATTAATGAGTTTTTAATACTTATCTAAGGACTTTATTTGTAAATTGTGTTTGAGGTATAACAGTATTTAAAGCGCTCAACCTAAATTTCTTTAATGTCAACCTCATATTGAAAATTCCTCACCACATCTCTCTTTCATACTACTTACACATAAATACTAAGGGATCACATTAAGTAATAAGAGAAATACCTATAGCCATAAGATTAGGATTTCATAAAATTTATTTGAAACTTTTGTAGGAATAATTACATTATAACCATACATGAGACCTTCCCTTATCACCATACTACCCTAGGCATAGGAACTTATGTTTTCTTGGGTGGGGCATGTTGGTATCTCCATCGAGGCTATAGACGCTTGCTGACAGTGGATCAAGGCCAGTGGAGCTAGATTAAAATATAATGTGTAATCCTCCCACTCATATTGTTGAGGTAACTCCCAATGGGTTATGCTAACATCTCCATCAGGGCTATTAACACTCACTAGCAGTGGAGCAAGATCAGTGGTATTGGAATAAGTCTAGTGTGCAATCCTACCATGCTATGAAAGTTATATTGGCTAAATAAATTTGAAAGAACACCTCTAACACGAAGAGAAAACACGAATCTACGGAGTTCCTCATCTCATGATAGTGGATGACTCCATCAGGGCTATGGACACTAATTGGAAGCAAAGCGACATCCAATTCTAGAAACTCATGTCATGTGACCAAAGGGGAACTAAAATCCTTGACAACTAGTCTACCTATTTTGAATAAAACGTTACTAAAAAATGAAATCCTCTCTTATTAGTTTTAATTAGTTCTATGATTTATGCAGTTTCTTGATCATTACCTCTAAGGAAGTATGACTTGTTATAGAGTTGAATTCTCTTATGAAGAATGACATATACTAATTTACAACCATGTTCCCTAACTCACTATTATAATTACCTCATAAAATGAACAAATGTTTTTTGAACATTCACTAAACTATTTAATTTTTTCATACTATGGATTTCATATGTCTAACTCCTATTCATTCTTGCTATTGATTAATCAAAACTTTGAGATGTAAATACTTTCCTTCTTTTTATTTACATTTTTTCCTTAAGTTTCCTTGTCCTCATAAGTTTACTCCATGCTCAATAAGAAGACATTTGGTCTGCATTCTTAATCCTCCATAGGGGAGAATAATCCCTAGTTGGAGCCAAATGTTGTCACCAACTTGACCCCAATTAGATCTTGGCTCCTTTTGTTATTTTTGCTTTATGCCTCCCTCATCATATGAAACCCTCTTATATTCCCGAGATCAAAATTGCTCCTCATAATTTTCACGTTTGTCATATTTTTTATCCTTAGAGATTAATCTGTGAATATTTTCCTTATTATTTCAAATTAACAGTTGATATATGGCATCAGATGGGACATTCTCACTAGTTAAATAACTCACTTTTCCTCGAAAAGTTGTAGCCATCAGATTTGTTCTCATCTAACAAGTCTCATTCCCATCAGGAAGGAAGGAGTAAGGGCGTTAACACACCCACCTACCACCAATGAGATTTGAATGTCTATCGTTCACATAAATAGTGGTCTATAAGAGCATCAGGCCTGAACATGTGAGGAACTTTATCCACTTGTCAGGCTCGATGGATGGGATGTTGTGTCACTATGAGAGAATATTTAGTTCCTATTTGATTAAAATCATGACGAGTGTCCTATTTGTATTTATAAGGTAATTTCTAAATTAAATACACATATCGACAAGATTTCAAGCTCATTTTCTGCTTAGTTTCCTTGCACCTCGTTCTGCAACATTTTCTCCATATCAACCATCATATTTGCACTATCATTGAAAATCCAACATAACCATTCACACCATTCACCACCAAGTTACTGCTTTCTCACTACCGATCTTCCCTCATTGAATTCTTGAGTAGGTTTAGCTTTTGAATATCAAGGATGTCAAAAACAGCTTACGAAAGGGGTTTATATCATGAGTCAGTAGGTGTGAGACACACCCAAGTCTGCCCCAACAACATTTTTACCTTAATACAAACATCTTAATTTCTCTTATGGAAATCCCCCAGATGATGATGGTCTTATTCAATCTAGGGTTTGAGTTGCCTCCTTACCTCTCGTTCATTTTAACACTCTTCAAAAAATCAGGTTACCTGTGATAGACATTTTTGGGAACTTCAACCCCAATCATAAATGTCCATAAACTGAGGGCTCCTAAGTCCCTAAAGTGTTGCTTCACTGCCTAAAGGAACAAGGTCAGCTGATTACATCATCTCCCTGAAGTTCTCCACTGAAAATTGCTCATAAATGGTCAAAACTGGACCATACTGAAAACCCAGTGCAGAGGGTGCGATGGATATCACCTTCCCAATGTATAGGGTGTGATGCATACCGAGTGGCTCCTCTATAGGGTGCAATGGTCGGGAATGGACAAATGGAAGGGACAAAATGCGAGGTGGAAGATCATGGAATCTTCTAGAAGCTTCCCCTCTGACACTTGGCTCTCTGTTTTCGACCAGGGATGAGTAAGAGATCATCATTCTCCAAGTGGAAGTAGGAACTATCAGAGAGAGGACACTAATCAAGACCCCAGAAGATGAATCACCTCCCTATAATCATCTATATATGGATCCCTCATCACAGAGATCCAGAGGATGGAATTTTGTATCTTATAGAGAAGTGTTGTTGGTTTTCTGGTGTATATTCATAGTGTTGAGTGATCTAAGCTTTACTTGAGGTGAAGAAGGGCTTTCTAGCTAGAGGATGATGCTGGGTCAGAACATATGGTTGTAATCCTCTTGCTACTTTTTATCTTAATAAAGATGTTCAAGTTTTCCTCCATATTCTTGTATGTTTACTTATATATGCATTTGTATCGCTAACACACATCTGGTCCTGTGTTATTTATAAATATAGATCTTTATTCTTCAATAGTAGTATGTTGTTGTGATTCCACAGGTGCTCTTTGAAGATGGGCAGACAAAGAATAAGTGGAAAAGCTCTATCAGGAAGGAGAGGAAATCAAGCACAAGACTAAGGTTGGTCTCCTTGTTCCACTCCTATCTATTTTCATAAAGGAAAGCGAAAGTAGACTTTACTTGTTTGTTTCTAAGATAGCTACCAGTCCTAGTGGGAATAGCAGCATCCAAGTGGACACTATTCCTGGTAACAAAATGGCGACTCCGCTGGGGAGCGACTAGATTGTTTGTTAGCTTATATTTGTTTCTTTTATAAACTTACAGATAGAGCCTGAAGCCAAGCCAGCTAGCCTTCGAACTGAATTTGTTATACAAATGCAAAGTAGATCAACGCTTCTTTAGTCTATCTCTGGGTTTTGTTTATGAATTAAACAATTGATCTGAAAACAGTCTAATTGCCCTAAGTGGTGGCTCTAGTTACCTCTTTAGATCACCCCTGTGTTTTACATATACTAAACATTACTTACTCGGCCTAAATCCCTGAACTGAATTGCAAATTGTGAGTAAAAACTTGTTTAAAGTCTCGTACTGGTACCATCGCACCCTGCCTTCAAGGCGGACTATATGCATCGCACTTCCTGAGTGCAGTAGGTGCGCTGCATACTGAATTCACAGTGTGACAGGTGCGATGGTCAGGGAAGGTTAACTTTACCTTCAGACTTTGGTTTTTTCCTCACTGTTTTCAGTCCTATTAAGGAGTTTTGTTGTCTATGGTCAGAGTATCTCTGTGAAACCCCCCTTCTCTTACATTATTCCACCTCCATAGTGCGAAGAACTGTAAGTGTTTTTGTGTATTTTGCGCCATTTTCATTTCTCTTTTGCAAAAAAAGTAGTATAGTCGAACTGCCATTTCTTGATCTGAAAGTGTCGTAGCTATCATTTTCAGTTTTAGAAGACAATCCCATTGTTATTGATAGTCAATTATACAATTACTGTTGCATATGATTTGAATTAATAGTTTTCAAAGTGTCGAAAAGCAATTTTTATTTCGAAATCGCAAAGTGTCTCTCTTACCTTCACTTCATTTTGAAAAGAAATTTGTTGAGTATTGTCGCTTTGAAAGTAATTTAGATTTTCACATAGCTTTCTTATCATCATTCATACATTAAGAAGGCTCAAAACAAATACATGCATGTGCATTTTCATTTTGACTGCTCGCTTTTATTTAGGACGGTACGTTTAGCGTGTGCTCTGTGTTCTTTGCAGAAAGACTCTTAACTTTCTTTCCTTAGTAGCTAGAATTTTCATTGTCAAAAGAAGATTAAACGTTTGTTTACCATCTTAGACTGCATTTTAGGAATTGTATACACATCACGTGGTGAACCTGAAAAGAAAATTTTTAAGCAAGATCAACTTAAAATAAATTTAATGAATCTAACAACGCTTTGGAACCTAACGCACAACGTCTAGAGCTCTAAGCTAGAGACGTATTCCGACATCATAAAACCTCGTAGCTATTGATTTCATTATTGGTTGGGTGATTCCTCCACTTTGAGATGACAAGTGCCAGTATGGACTTATGCTCCCACGTACTTTCGAGTATATTTTGGGAGACCACAATAGGCTTCATCCTTTATCCTTAGGAAGTCGTGTTTGCCACCCTATCGATCGCAATGCACTGAACACAACATTCAGAAAGATAGATTGTTGTACCGTAAAAAGAATTCTGTAGTTTTGCGATTGGTTTGGTAATCCCCTCTGCCTAGATCTCCATAGAAGTCCATTTTTCTCCTTTTTATACTCAAAGGAAAAGGTCCTCTGAGCACTTGTCACTTCAGGCTCAATAAAAATCAAAGTTGGCTAGAGTCATCTTTTGTTTTTTCTCAACTCTTTAAAATTGAAAAAACAAGTTGTGTCAAAGTGTCTAAAATTTATTTTAATCAGAATAACATCACAAATTCCCTCATTGGTCTTTAGGTTGAGGAATGGAGTCTACCAACCAAGGATTTCCCCTTGGAGGAAATCCTAGTCCCTTCTCCTCTTGGGGAGATGTTGGTGCACCCCATATGGCCACATTGTCACTTCAAGGGTTGAAAATTGGTTTTCCTGTCTGGCTCTTCTCTACCTTTGTCATTCAGAATCCTGTAATTCCTTAATAGTCAAGTCAACAACTAGATGACACTAGAGTTGCCTCCCACCATTCCAATTCGTCTAATTCTCCCTCTCCTCCTTCCTCTTCACTTGATAAATCCAATAAAGCTAAAAATCAAGTAACTGAGAAGAAGAAGAAGCAGAAAGAGAAAAAGGAAAAGAAGAAAAAGGGACCAAAATCGAAAGGGGGCAACCAAGTGTCATCTAGCGAAAATCCTCACACCGCACCATCGAAACCTAAATCTCCTTGTGTCATTTTCAATGGAGACCACTATCACCGAGATTTTCCCTGCATCCCTTGGATCTTAAGGGACTGGTCTCCTTGTTTGCATAATCTGGTGTCATCAACCTATGATGATCATGTTGAATGCACACCATCAACTAGTGAAAGTGAAGCACCTGGACAGAAAAGGAATCCCAAATTTCTTTGTAAATTGTGTGAAGGCAATCATGGCGTCCACCATTGTCCCTTCCTTGATGAGGCTAAAAGAGTTTTGGATGACCGTCCTGCTTCACCGCTACGGCTTCCTCCTGGATATAAAAAACTCTTGCCAAGTCCTCCACTGGTTGAAAATCTGGCTGGCCCATCATTATGGTCGGCCGAAGCGTCTATCATTGAAAATGAACCCTCTAAATCCATACCACATGAAAGTCAAAAGGTCGAGATGACAGTTGACCCCGTCTTGCCTTTAGAGTGTTCATCTTCGAATGATACCGTCACTGAAGAGAAAGAGAAAAACACCGTTCAAATTATTTTCATCAACACAAACTCTGATGAACTTGGGGGCAGTCCTCCCATTCCTTTATCGCAGGAAGGAAGTTCATCAGAGTCATATCCGGTCGTCTATTCGGTCCCACAACCAAGCAACCTAATTGTTTCCTTCCATTGGAATCTACTAGGCAGACCCCGTTTGCCAGCTAGTGTACCATTTAGAATCATTATATAAGCTTACAGAATGGTCATGGCTGGTACCATCATCGATGAACGGGCTTCTGTGAGTATCCTTTTCTCAACTGCTTGGAAAGTTCTTGGTTCGCCATCGCTTTTTCCTGAAATGAGAAATCTGACAGGCTTCGATAAAGGAACCAATCAACCTTTAGGGATCCTTCCAAATGTGCCCATTACTTTGAGAAGGAAAACCATTCACATGAACGTGATGGTAGTTCAAGGACCCTTGGATTATAATCTACTCGTGGGACATGAATATATTTATTGCATGGGAGGCATCGTCTCCTCACTCTTTAGAGTAATGTGTTTTCCGCATGAAGGCAAAATGGTCAAGATCATAGACCAAATGTCATTCCCCGGTTCACACATTTCAAATAGTCAAATGCCATCCCTAAATGGTCTTTTCACACAAGGAATGCCTCATCGATCTCCAGTCCGTCCACCTGATGAGCGTGAGTGATCCAGGAGGATGTGACTAAAACCCAGGGGGCATGCACCCTGGTCTGTTTCATCAGGGAAACCTTGTGTATAGAGTGGGTTTCCGCAGGGGATATATGACTAGTCTCACACCCATCCTCACAGGAAAATGGGATTAGGCTGGAAGAAGATACCTTCGTTAAGGTTATGCTGAGTGGAATGCGGTTGCACCACTCCCATTTGTCTATTTTGGTAGACATCGCCATGAAAGCATTCGGTCTGCTTCGCGGGGAACTTTCATGGTAACCTAGAAATTTTTCGCTATACCTGGGGGCATGCAAACCTTTCCGTATGCAAGCGAAGAGAGGCTATTTATTTTTTAAATTTGTAGGACCTCTAACCATTTAAACCCGTTAGGCTAGTCGTTTCCAAGCTTGCATAAAGAAAGGATTCGGGGCAAAGCTTTAAAAGATTTAAGCCCCTTCAAAATAACATCTTGAATGAGACATCTTTATCATACAAGTGGCGAGCAGTGTTACTGCAGGGTTCAAGCTCATTAAAAAATAAACCCCCCATGAGCAGTTTTAGCACATAGTTCAAGCTCGTTAAAAAATAAACATAAGTCATGAGCAAATGTTTCCCCCAACTTTTAAGCTCATTAAAAAATGAACCAGTAAATAACCATTGTGAATGCCTTATCGCCAGCTTTTGAGCCTTGGTCGTGTTCTCATCATCACCTCCACTCTGTTTTTAGCCAATCATTCACCCCTATATGATTGTTTACCCCTTCGAGGAACATCCGCGAAGAGTGATTCTATTAGCCATCCTTGTGACACTACCATGATTGGAGAATTCCAAACCTTACCTGGAATCAGCTGCTAATCGAAACCATCACTCATTCCTCGAAAATGAGTCTCCTTTAAGCTCTTTTCAACTAACTCATAAAATATGAAAAAATTTCCGAGCAATTGGCCTCTCCGGCTCGTTAGAAGTCATCAGAAGTGTTATCCCTCCTCTAGATTTTAATCTTTTTGGACCTGAGGGATTATTACACAAAAACATTGAGCGCTTGTCTTGTTCGGCTCGTTAAAACTATCGAAAATTCATCCCTTTTGTATTATTTTACGCTTTTTCGGAC
>APFE031079076.1:0-43401 GCA_000404065.3 Pinus taeda | reverse complement strand
AGCAAGTCACTCTTGAACATGACACTTTCCTTCCGCATCCATGCCAGGTTGGGTTGTTCCGTTCACTGGTCATCACCATTGGTCCATCACACCATCCATCTTTGGGGTTAACACTACCAATCCATCGTCAGTGTTTCCGATATGTTCAAGAGAAGTCATTTAGACAATTCGCCTTTGTCTCACCCACTACAATACATTCATGCTCCATTCCTTCATGACCGCCACCTTGAACCCTGTATCGTTAGATCGTTTTCACCTCCAAAATCATTTTCTTCGTTCCGTGTCATTGATGTGGTATTCATTAAGGCCCTCCTGTGATGGGTCACTTCTTGTCGACATCAACTCATTATCCAAGAAGTTGACTTAGGAACAACCCTTTCAGTACTTTGAAGCTTTCATGCCTCAATGGCAAGTTTCTCATTTTCAGTGACAGGTTTACATCAATGGTCTTCGACCGAGAGATTTTACGTGGTGCTCAATGCCAAGTCCTTTTTCACACCACATGAATTGTAGTGTAGTACCTTGAGCGTCATTGTCATTATTAGTGATTCCTCTCACGCCTGTTAACTGCTTACATCATTGGCTAGTAATCAGGCAATGTCTTTCCATGTTCAACTCTAGAACATTTTTCACATGGATCGACTTGTACTCTGAGTGAAGATTGAATGAATTTTGAAGACCGCAGATCTAGTTTCATCCATCCGGGCTGCAATATATTCAGGAATATAAAGACATCAAGTGTACATCATTGGCGAACAGATGATCATCCAAATCAAAGGATGATGAGTCCAAATCATTAGTCTGCCACATAGATGATTGTATGTCTTATGTACATGAAAATGAATTTATAAAGCTGAGCATGGGAATGCCTGCCTCAGCTAGATCATGAAAAACTGTTGTCAAAATAATGTATTGTATTGTATCTTATTACAGGTTGCCTCCCAGCTCGAAAAAACCTCGGATCCTCATAGTAAAGCATTTCACCTAACATCAAAAAGATTAACGACCTCATGCTTTAGGGGGCAACTGTTATAGAAATTTTTGGGCACTTCAAACCCAATCATAAATGTCCATAAACTGAGGTCTCCTACGTCCCTTAAAGTGTTGCTTCACTTCCTAAAGGAACAAGGTCAACTGATTACATCATCTCCCAGAAGTTCTCCACTGAAAACGGCTCGTAAATGGTCAAAACTGGACCATACTAAAAACCCAATGCAGAGGGTGTGATGCATATCACCTTCCCAGTGTATAGGGTGCGATGCATACTGAATGTCTCCTCTGTAGGGTGCGATGGTTGGGAATGGACAAATGGCAGGGAAAAAATGTGAGGTGGAAGATCATGGAATCTTTTAGAAGCTTCCCCTCTGACACTTGCCTCTCTGTTTTCGACCAAGGATGAGTAAGAGATCATCATTCTCCAAGTGGAAGCACGAAACTATCAGAGCGAGGACCTAATCAAGACCCCAGAAGGATGACTCACCTCCCTATAATCATCTATATATGGTCCCTCATCACAAAATCCAGAGGCCAGATTTGTTTCTTAGAGAAGTGTTGTGGTTTTCTGTGTATATTTCATAGTGTTGGCTGATCTAAGCTTTATGAGGTGAGAAGGATTTCTAGCTGGAGGATGATGCTGGGGTAGAACATAATGGTTTTAATCCTCTTGCTACTTTTTATCTAATAAAGTTTTCAAGTTCCTCCTATTCTTGTATGTTTACTTATATGCATTTGTTAGGTTAACACACATCTGGTCCTATGTTATTTATGAATATAGATCTTTGTTCTTTGATAGTAGTATGTTGCTATGATTCCATAGGTGCTCCTTGAAGCTGGGTAGATGAGGAAGAAGTGGCAAAGCTCTATCAGGAAGGAGAGGAAATCAAGCGCAAGACTAAGGTTGGTCTCCTTGTGCCACTCCTATCTATTTTCGTAAAGGAAAGCGAAAGTAGACTTTACTTGTTTGTTTCTAAGATAGCTACCAGTCTTAGTGGGAATAGCAGCATCCAAGTGCACACTATTCCCGGTAACATTACCTTTATGCACCCTCACCCACAAAAGCCTTTTTATGTTCTATCTTGCCTAGTTTGACTACCTAAAATACAAAAGAAAAATCAATACAAGGGATTAGGACAAACCTAAGTAGGGCTAATAACTAATGAACATTAAAGAAATATCACATTATAAATATGCATATGAAACACTTTATTATGATTTTAGTTTTATATGTCACATATAAATTCAAAATATAAACAATTAAAAGAGTAAATAGCTAAACATAATTGAGATATATTACTATCACTAACAACTCCTAAAAATGGGAAACAATGCCCATTAAAAGAGGGAAAAAGATATATATTAATAATATTTAAAATTTGTTTTTTAGATGATTAAGGGAGTTGGCTTCTTAAATATATATGAATATATATGTGATAAATACATATTAGAAGCATAATACGACAAATATTATTGTGGGTAAATTATGACTTAAAATATGAAAGTTGAGAAAGCAAAGTAAAATTTAAAAATTTTGATGAAACAAATGCTCAGGTAATATTAAGGTAATCTTGAAAATAATTAATTACCAAACAACATACCCTTATATATTTTATTTTCCAAAGCATACCCTATATATTTTACTTTCTAAAGATTGCCTTTATAACGTTGCAGCAAAATTATTGATGAAAAATCTTATCTGTCAAAATTATTTTCATGTTTCCTTAAAAGGGATAAACCACAAAATATTTATTGAACCATAGGATCACATTGAAAACTATGCATGAGGCGCTACACATTCATGTGAATTCCATCAAGTCAAGGAGGGAGGTTAATTTACTTGTATCTCTCCACCCGATATGAATGTCATCCCTTTGTTAAAAACAAGATCAGTGGTTGATATTTCATCGAGTAAGTAAGCACTCGTTAAAGCAATCCATTTTCCTCACCCAATGCAATAAGATAATTGTTGATTTAATTTAACTCTAATCCCTAATTTTTTATTATTTCTATGTCTAAGATGGGGAATTTAGGGTTTCCTTCACCTTAAATTCATTTTTGTGAAATTATTCTCGTTAATATTGTGGTTGAGGGTTTATTGCAAGATTACCTTCACATGACTGAATTCATATATCTAAAGTATATTTTAGAAGTTGGAGCTTTATTTAGAGGTGGAGGAGGATTTATGGCCATTTAGTATGAAAGACATCATACAAACGTACATAACAAATTCTAGAATTTTGTTATAAAGGGTTTACCCAGATTTACCGCAAGAATTAGGTCAAGGAAGAATTTGTCTATGAAAAAGCATAAGGTATGGGATTTCACCCATTTATGAAAAAGCATAAGGTATGGGATTTCACCCAATTATTCTCTTTATAGTGTTTTGGGAAGTCATCTCTCAAATAAACGTGCATAACAAGTTTTATTACTACAAATGTTGGCATTTTAAAGAAACAAGATTTATTGCTTTTTTATTTATTTACGAGTTTTTATCTAATTATATAAAGGATTAACTCAAATTTGTTTTATGTGTGAATTTTATGATGGGAAATTTAATAATTAATTAAATGAATATTTGAACTGGAGATTAATGGGAGAGATAAAATATACACTTTATATAGTTACAATGATAATTATCAATGTAATTTCATTCGGGGAGTTAGAACAACTAAATGAGAAACAAATTCCCATAAATATAAAAGAGAATGTAAGGTTTCTTTCTGAGAATTTTTTTGGGCAGGTTGAAGGAGGTTGGGATATTAGGAGAGAGAAGGCACTTAGTTATTAGATGCCTGACTGCACACGATGCATAGGTGAGAACTCGAAATGTTTTTTAACCTTTTATTATATAATCTAAATTTAATATTTATGAAATTTATTTTTGTTTTCAACTCATGAACATGCACTAGTTTCCAATAGTGATTTAAATAGTTGACATGATCAATTATATGAATTGGTTTCATTATATGATCTGATTTCCTCTCAGATATATATACCATAAGAGTCAAATAGATAGAATTATTTACAGGCCTTTGTACCACCCTCCACCCACATTTAACTAAGTAAACCGGTATGTTGTGGTAAAAATATGACGAAAGGCTACTATGATCTGATTCAAATCCCCATTCATAGTTAAGGAAGTGGAACTGACCAAACAAAACCAATATGACCTTCTACACATGTTACAAAACCTTCATGAGCCAACGAACCCTTCCAGGTGGCCAACCCTTGAGGTAACTTGACATTTTACTGACCTAGAGCCACATCCACTCCCATGACATGGGCACGCATGCAACTAGGGACGTCTCCTAGGTCCTACAACAAGGGAATTCAAGTGAATGGGGAATTTTGCAGATCTTTCTAAGCCGGTGACCCCAGATTTTGTACTGCTTTTTAAGGGCCAAGACTCAAGACACTTTCCAGAACTTCTTGAAACTTCCATAAATGAAACATAACATTGAAACAATGATACTAATGCAAATTATTGAACAAAGACTTGAATAGAACCCTATTAGCCATGGCAAACATTTTTTCAAGCATGCCATGAATATGCATTATATAGGTCATAACAATAGATCTGAGCATATGTGTCTCATACTTATCTGAGAATTGCTAAGGAGAATTGATGCCTTATCACATTAGATGCATTATCATATATTAGTTCATATATTCATTATTCATTCATATAAAAATCAAAAAATGATGACATCCATACATCATCACTGTCATAAAACATACTCGTAACCAACATATAAGCAAGAAAAATAACAAGAATACAACAACCATAAAATCCACATATAAACCATTACATTTACAAATGAAATAGTAAGGAAAATGAACTCTTATTAATGAATGCATAATCCAACCAGGTATGGGACTTTCACAAACCACTCAACCATAGATCGGCTGAACCAAATATTTCTTTTAGCCAATCACCCCCATTCTATATTTGAAGCATGAATGTGGTACTCATAACTAAAATCAAGCAATGCTTCTAGGGGAAAAAACACCTCACCCTCATCAATAAAACCATTATTTACCATAATCCACATTAGATCACTAGGCCCTAAATAAGCATGGATGCCACAAGATTTCTCCACCTACACCATGAGAAATTTTCCTGTGTCCTAGTCTCTAAGCTTTACTGCAATCCCCACTAGATCACTAGGCCCCAATCAAGACTCCACCCTCCAGGAATTACTGTGTATCCAACCATTCATCGACTGAGGATTCATAGGCCCTATTGATGTCACCCACATATAGGATTTACCATATATCTCTCCATTCAGCAGTCGAGGATTCCTAGGCCCACTGATGTAGCACAAAATCCAGCTTTACCACAACCAACAATCTGATGCAGGGTTTACTAGGCCAATGCATTACCGCAATACACAATCTGATTTATGGATCACTATGCCATGTGTTTTTTCTTTCGAAGATGAGCTCACTTAGTTTTGAATCCATCCGAAAATCCAACTCAATCAAAAACATGAGAACCCCATCACACCATGGTTATTCAGAAATGCCAAGGAAAGGATGAACAACACTATCACACCTAGAAAATCCCATGCCAATGATAGCAAGAGAACCAATAAAACAAATGAATTCCATCCATGCCAAAACTAGAAAGTAAATCATACATGCAAATCGATAGTTTCAAGTAATCTCACTATAGAAACTTGATCCGGCTCTTCCTTGCTTTATCTTTGATTCCTATTTCCTTCTTCCCTTTTCTTGATTCCATTTTTAAGTGCTCCAAGAAAACTTTAAGCGTCCAAGAGTGTGAGAGAGAGAGAATAGAGAGAGAGCTCCAAAAATGAACTAAAAAAAGTATAACACTGACAAAAAGCCATGAAATGATCCTCAAAATAATTTTTATCATTAAGGCCTCTGTTTTCTTCATTTTCCTTCATTTTTCCTTCAATTGCCTCCTCACATGCAAAGTGTGACCTTTCACCTTTCTTTCCTCCTACTTTCCATTATTTTCATGAAAAAATGCCAATTAATGCCACGTTTCCTTTCCAAATCCTTTTCCATTGCCTTTGCCAATTCCCGTTACACATAATAACCAAAATTAACACCCAATAGGATGTTTTCCCGAAAATTCAACTTCGATTATGTGTCCCATGACCTTGGTATTATATATTTTTACATGAATTTTTACGAGGGCTATTACAGAACCCTCCCCCTTGGGGGAACACCATCCTCAGTGTTCAATGATATCGGCAACTAGTAAGACTGCTGAAAAGAAAACATACTACCCATGGATATTTATAACACAACTCATAACAGTATTTACAATGACCATTGCTAAAACATGAAAAACATACCATTTACTGGGGCTTTATAATATAGCTCAATATGCTATTTACAATAACCACATATACTTATGCACATTTTCTTCAACCAGAAAATAGTCATATTATCTATGGAGATTTACAATTCTAGCTCGATACAATATTTGCAATAATATACACATATGCACATTTTATCAACCAAAAAATAAAAGGATGCGATGCCTCCATCTGCAACAAGGGAGTCCAGAAGCTTACACCTCCACTCTCAAAAGTAGTAGAAGGATTCACCTCCTCCCTAGGAAGTCTAGAATCCATTGCCAAATTCAAAGCTGCCTCTAATGTTTAGCACCACAATCCTGTGCCACTTGTCATCATACTGAAAAATCATTGGCTCATTGTTCGAGGGAAAACTCCCAATGTGCATCTAATTCAATCTGGCGATACTAATGACCAAACCAAATCCATCCTTGGCCTTCCCTTCTCTACTACAAAATCCCTTGCGAAATCTGGTCACCCCATTCCATGTTGTCACTCATCTTCCAAGTTCCTCAACATCTCCTATCCTGATTGATTCATCCCTTGGAAAGGTTTCCTCACATCAGAAGTTCAAACAACGAAGGCATATCCCTACCTCAAAACCATCCTACCAGTCATAACATGCCCATGGCAATCAATGGACAGTATTGGGAACCTATGTCCTATAATGGCCCTACTCTTGAAGTGCTTTACCAACATACTGCTTCCTATTCCAATTCCTTTTGTTGTTGCACCTAATTCTTGTAGTCAGTTTCAACCACCCAAACCAAGAATTTACATGCTTTCCTATACCAAGCGCATAATTTCCATTACATTTAAAACAATTTAAAACAAATTCAAGTCATACCTCATTGGTGGCCCATCAACATGGTAGACTTGCAATTATGTTTACTTCTTGTCACAATAAGTCAACATAGTTTTTTGATCAAATAATCATGTATAAACACATCATATATGGCCAGCTGAAAACACAACCATCATAGATCAAAATCATGAATTATATGCAATTATCATAAACTAGAATCATAGGTCACATGTACCCATCATAAATCAGAATCATATATCTTATGTATAATAAAACTAAAATAAAATATTAACACTTATCCTTCAATCAGTCCTTGCTTCTGCCTTTGTTCTTTTTATACACACACCAGATCGATTGCCACACTCGGCAAGCACCCAATGCCTTTGCTTCTCTTCAATCACATACACATACATACAATGTAAATCAAAACTCGTACATCCACACATGACATACAACACCACACAATACATACACCTACACCTAGTATACATCATGACACATAAACATACACATACACAGAGTGTACGACACCACACAATACATGTGCCTACACTTCGCGTAATGTTGGGTTATGTTATATCATTTCCACGAATTTTTTTTTTGGACCCTATATTAGGTGGGCAGGCCTACCTATGGTTTTGTGAATGGAATTTGGACATGGTTTTGCGCGTGATGGTTTTCGGTCCATGGTATTCTATAGATCCAGTCAAGGGAAGTTAGGTTATGTTCTAATCCAGGGTTAATGGATTGGGGTTCACGGATGCTTTGGCATGTATATATATATGTATTGTAACATTAAAAGGAACATAACGAAAAATCAATCTCGTAGTCCTATTTTTTGGAGCCAGGGAAAATATGTGTGTATTTGTTTTATGTGTTATGATCTCACCATTCTTTATTTTCTGTTTTTAGAATTTGTATGTAGGTAATTTATGTATGGGGTTAAACCTACATTTGGTGCCATAGATGTTTTGTCTTCAAGGGGATGCCTTTGTTGCTGAGGGGTTTTTCTTCAGACTGTGGCATACCCTCTTCAATGGTAGATCTATGGGATCGATTCTTATGGTGAAAGAAGATGGCGAGTAGTGGAAAGATAGAGATTGAGAAATTTAATGGTCAAATTTTTGAGTTGCAGAAACTCAAGATGGAGGATTTGTTGGTGGATAAAAATAAGTGGATCAAGGTAGATCTAGGTACTAAACTAGCGACAGCTTCTAATGAAGAATGGGAGAAGTTGGAATGGAAGGAAAAAAGAAAAATACGATTGTGTGTCTAAGATTCAATATTACTGAATATTTAAAGGGAAACTATGGTGAAGGCTTTTTCAGACAAGTTAGGGACTTTGTACCAATCTAAGTCTCTGGTGAATAAACTATTCCTATGGAAAAATATTTATAACCCAAGGATGAAAGATGGAGACTCAGTGATAGAGAATTTGAACGCATTTAATATCATGGTAAACTAGTTATTATCTGTTGATATTAAAATTTTAGATGAAGATAAGTGCATCAGTTTGTTGTGTTCTCTACTAGATTCGTGGGATAGTCTAGTTGTTGCAATAGGTAGCAATGTAGCCGCGTTGCAATTTGATGAAATAGTCCCATCCATGCTGACAGAGGGGATGAGATGGAAAAATATGGAGAGCTAGAATGGTGATGCCTTGTCTGTACAAGGACAATCCCAGAATAGAAACAAAAATAAGTCCTTGAGTGGGAGATCTAAATCTCCAGGAAAACCTATAAAGGTGTTCTGGAAATGCAGAAAGGAAGGGCACTACAAAAGGGACTGTAAATCTAAAGCTCCTAAGAAAGGAAAGGGATTTGATGATGCTACTTCTGCAGAGGAGAAAACCACCTCAAATGAAGGTGGGGATGTGTACTTGGATTCTTCTTCAAGTACACATGTAGATCATGAGGCATGGTTGATTGACTCAGGTTCATCCTTTCACTTCACTCCCCATTGAGAGTGGTTCTGTGAGTATGAAAAATATGATGGTAGTGATGTCTTCTTATGGGATGATAGGAAACCTAGAATCATTGGTCGCAGAAAATTCAAGTTAAAGTTGCAAGGTGGAATGATTAGAACACTTCTGGGTGTCCTGCATATTCTTGCATTAGCTAGAAATTTGATTTCTGTAATAAAGTTGGATGATGCAGATGTAAAAATAGTGTTCGATAAAGATACTTGCAAGATGGTTTAGGGAGCACTGGTATTGATGCAGGGTGTTTGGACTAGAACTCTGTACAAGGTGCAAGGTAGCACTATTGTTGATGGGTGAAATAGTTTTGTGGTTCCTAAAAGTGGAATAGAAAATCTAGTCGTCTCTGGAGAAAAGACCATGTTATGGCATCAATGTATTGGCCATATTGGAGAGAAGGGCCTTCAAATACTTAATGGTAAAGGTATGGTAGAAGGTATGTCTAATATCTCTCTGGATTTTGATTTCTATGAAAATTGTGTATATGGGAAGAAGAATTGGGTGAGTTTCCCCTCTAGTAGTAAGAGGGTGAAACATATATTAGAGCTTGCGCATAGTGATGTGATTGGACCTGTGTTAGTTCCATCACTGGGTAAGTATATCTACTATGTATCATTTATAGATGACTTCTCAAAGAATACATGGATATATTTCATCAAGAAGAAATCTGAAGTCTTTGATAGGTTTAAAGAATTTAAGGCTCTGGTGGAAAATCAGACAGAGAAGAAGATAAAGTTGTTGAGGATAGATAACGGTGGAGAATTTTACAAAAAGGAATTTGAAGAGTTTAGTAAGAAGTGTGGTATAGCATGGTAGAAGACTACTCCATACACACTGGAGCAAAGTGCAGTCGCGAAAAGAATGAACAAGGCATTGATGGAAAGGGAAAGAAGCATGCTTAGTGGTGCCAGGTTAGGACAAGAATTTTAGGAAGAGGCGGTGTAGACTACATGTTATATGGTCAATAGATCACCTTCATCAACGTTGGAGGATAAGACTCCACAAGAGGTATGGAATGGTAAGAAACACCCTCTTTCACATCTGAGGTTATTTGGATGTGATGCATATCTACATATTCCAAAGGAGAAAATAACAAAGTTGGATAGTAAATCTGAAAAGTGCATCTTTGTTAGATATAAGGATGGTTTAAAAGGTTATAAGATTTGGAACCCAGTAACAAGGAAGGTTGTGTACAACCAAGATGTGGTGTTAAGAGAGGTGAAATATGTTATTAAACATGAAGTCCTACCAAAGGAACCTGATAAGATAGAGTTTGAGTTAAAGGAGGAAGAATCATACTCTATAGTAGCAGAGGAATTAGAAGATGAAGAGCCACAAACTCTGGTTGTGATAAGATCAGTTCAAGAAAGAAGGTAGCTAGAAAGGTATAGTCCATCTTCTTTTAGTTCAATTTTTTCTTTATGTATTACTGATGATGATCCCAAAACTGTGAAGGAAGCATTAGATTCAGATGATGGAAAACTCTGGAAAGAGGACATGGTTGATGAAATGTCATCTTTGCACCAAAATGAGTCATGGGATCTGGTGGAGTTGTCGGTTCAAAGGAAACCCATTGGCAAAAAATGGGTGTTCAAGAGGAAGATGAATCTAGAAGGAATGTTGGAGAAATACAAAGCTTAGTTGGTAGCAAAAGGTTATTCCCAGGTGCCGGGAATTATTTTGTTGACATTTTTCTTCTGTTGCCAAGGTAGATTCTATTAGACTACTTTTATCTATTACTATTGCTTTTTTATTTTTAGGTAGAACAGATGCATGTGAAGGCAAACATTTCTTCGTGGGGATCTCGAACAAGAGATCTACATGAAGCAACCTAAAGGATTTGCGGTGAAGGGTAAGAAAGAATTGGCATGCAAGTTAAAAAATTCTTAGTATGGGTTAAAACAATCACCAAACATGTGGTATCGGAAATTTGATACATTTATACAGGGACTTGGCTTCACTAGAAGAAAAGTAGATCATTGCATATATTTTAAATTAATTGGTCACCGCTTTATTTATCTGGTCTTGTATGTCGATGATATGTTGCCAGTTGGAAATGACAAAGAAATTATCCCGGATTTGAAGACCCAATTGTCCTCCAAATTCGAAATGAAATATCTTGGTGTTGCAAACTATATTTTGGGCATGGAAATTAAACAAGATCAAGCAAAGAGGAAGATCTGGTTAAACCAGAGGAAGTATGTCAAGACAATACTGTAGAGGTTTAATATGCAGGATAATAAACCGGTCAAGGTTGCTATTCCTATAGGTGTAAAGTTATCTATTGAACAATGTTCCAAGGCACAAGAAGAGGAAGAGGACATGTCCTGTGTTCCATATGCAAGTGCAGTTAGTAGTATGATGTATGCAATGGTTTGTACTAGACCATACGTTTCACATGCAGTGGGATTATTGAGAAGGTGTATGTCAAACCTAGGGAAGGAGCATTGGACAATAGTGAAGCAGGTTTCTAGGTATTTACATGGAACTAGTGAGTATGGTTTGTTCTACCAAGGAAGACCTGGATTGCACAAAGTTTTGGACATCTGTGGCTTTGTTGATGCAAACTATGCTAGAGATCTAGACTAGAGAAGATCTACAAGTGGGTATGTGTTTAACCTATTTGGAGGTGTATTCAATTGGATGAGTAAGAGAGAATCTATGGTGGCATTGTCAACTACAGCTACAGAATACATGGCAACCACTCATGTAAGCAAGGAAATAGTTTGGTACCAGAGATTGTGTTCAGGTATGGGGTTGGTACAACGATCTATAAGGATAGACTGTGACAACCAAAGTGCAATTTTATTGGCAAACAACCCTGTGTAGCATTGAAAGACAAAGCTTATTGATGTTTAGGATCAATTTGTGATGGATATGGTAGAAGATGAAAAGGTGTTGCTGGTAAAGGTGGAAACTTTGAAGAATACTACAGATGCATTGACAAATTCTGTGAGCACTAAGAAGTTCTCTTGGTGTAGGGAAACAATGGGCATTACAAGGCTAGATCAATGACTAATTTCTCCTATGGCCCCCTATGGAAACAAAACAACAAGTGGGAGAATGTTGGGTTGTGTTATATTCTTTCCAGGAATGTTTTTTTGGACCTTATATTAGGTGGATGTACCTACCTATGGTTTTGTGCATGGATTTTGCACTTGGTTTTGGACATGATGGTTTTCGGTTCATGGTATTTTGTAGATCCAATTAAGGGAACTATGGTTATATTCTAATCGAGGGTTAATGGATTGGGGTTTATGGATGCTTCGACATGTATATATATATATATATATTGTAACATTGAAAGGAACATAATGAGAAAACAATCTGGTAGTCCTAGTTTTTGGATCCGGGGGAAAATCTTTGTGTATCTTTGTTTTATGTGTTATGCTCTCACCATTTTTTAGTAATTTGTGTACGAGGTTAAAACCTACACGTAAAAAACAACACATTACATGTACCATACATAGTACAACACAATGAATACACATGTGATGATACCACAACTACACAATGCAAATACATAGTATTGCATGACCACAACACAACATGTACAGCATGCACACAATACCACATGTACACTAGTACCATATGTACAACATGTACACAATAACATGTGTACAACAGTTCCATATGTACGACATGTGCACAACACCACCTACATAATATGTACACAACATCACATGTACATGACACCACATGCATGCCATGTACATAATGCCATGTGCAAAATGCCACATGCACGCAACACCCCAATTACAACATGTACACGACACCACATGCACATAGAACTATGTGTACAATCATACACACAACACCACATGTAAATAGTACCATATGTACAACATCCACACCATGCTATATGTGCAACACTGCATCGACAACATGAAAAAAGCACCATATGTAGACAACATGAAATATCTAACATGCATACAACACTATATGCACACAACACCACATATCCAACATGTCAACAACACCATCTATACATGGCACTACATAAATAACCTATACACAACACCATATGTACATAACACCACATATCCGACACATACACAATACCATATGTACACAGTGTTGCATATGCAACATGCACACAACACTATAGGTACAATGTGTACAACATATACACAATAGTAGTACTGCACATCTAGAGACTACATTGTCTCTACCAAGAAACCTTTCTTTTACTATATTTCCACCATCTATGCTTTCCCTAGAATTTCACAAATCACACTATTTTCATTTCACTCATGTACCTCTTAGCATTACCTACCATAACGTAAACATAGACATGGTATAATCAAATAATATCAATTCATGTCCACATGATCCTAACCTTGTAGATCTGTGAGAGTTACTCTTCCATTTGATTCCTCATAAACCAGGAACCTTCATGCCATTCACATGCATAAGAAATCATTCCTCCACAAGAATGATCCCTTACAACCCTATTAGACGGAGACACAGGTACATATATACATACATATATATAACATTAGCATAAAAAGATCATGATCTTTTCAGACAACGACATACATCCATACATATATACATATAAACATTAGCTTAAAACAATCATGACCTTGTCAAACAATGACATACATGCATACATATACGTAAAACAATCATGATCCATGATGACCTTGTCAAACACAACATACATATATGCATGTATACATATATAGACATAAATGTAATCATGATCACAACATAATTACCAGATATCATAAGGTCAAGGTTAAGAGTTTTCCGTTTAACCATGCACAACATTCACAATATTGAGAATAAAAATCCCCATTATAGCCAAGGCATTAGACACGTAAAATTCATTTGCTTAAAATTTTTGTTACCCTTCTCATGATTTTCCTACCACTATCCATTTATCCTAATGGACCGAACCAATCCAACTGACTTCTTGTTGTAGCGACTACAACCACCTGCCAAAATTTTGGCCTGTCAAATTTCGGAGCCTCCCTTGAAGAGTTTCACTTGATGACTGCACACACTTGGGTTCACTCCATAAGCTCGTGTGAGTCTTTACATTCACCTTTCTTATTACATTTAAGTCTTTACATGTTGAAGTCTAAGTCATGCTTGCGACCGTGTTTTGGTTATCCTCAAAGTGTTTTCTTCATATGTGTTTGTTGTGTTTGCCATGAAAGCATCTGTCACACTCACACATGGAGTAAGCATCATATTGATCATGAACCATCAATCACGAGTGTCATGCTTGTCTCTTTCACTGTCAGTCAATCATGTTGAACATGTGTGTCTGGATGGCTTGGTCATTTTGTCATAAAGTCATGCGAGTGTGTGTTCATATGACCACCTATGCATTTTTCAACTGTTTAAAAACTTAATCATTTTTGTTGAAGTTTTGAAGACCAGACTCCTCACTAACAGTTGGACCATCATCCTAATTTGACTCGATCAACTATCAACCAGAACAGCACAGAAGCACCAAGCTAGTTCTTTGAAGCTGCTTTGCCTGCAAGAAACTCAGTCATCACTCATGCTGGCCACCCAGATAGTCAGACCCGGTAGTCACCCCGGGGCTAACTCCCCTCAAAAATTGCACAAAGGCCCTTGACCTTACCCACTCAACTGACTGACAAAATTGTGCAGACAGGCCGGACAGACACCAAGTGTCATCCTTGTCTCCTTCAGAAAATCAGACAGATTTCCCAGTCGGTCATCTAGACAGTCGACTAACTATTCATCTCAGAAATTGTAGAGTGCTCATGACTAGTCCTTTTTTTCCCATCAGTCAATGCAGCTCAGAAATTGCACAGAGATGGTCAGTAGGTCAGCTTCGTGGCCTCAGTGCAGTTTTCCCAGCCAGCAGCTCCTAGAAGTAGATTTTATGTTCCCTCTAAGAATTTTGCACTTTCTGCTTCAAGTGACTAAGCAACTGACTGCTAGTTCCCTTTGGGACTTGCATAGTTTGGGATGTCAGTGACCCCAATAGCCAACTATCAGTTCCCTTTGGGAATTACACTTTTGGCTACCAGTCTCTCGAGAAGTTCCCCAGCAAAACTATGTAATCCCTCCCTATTGACCCTTCATGTAGCCCAACCTATTCCTTTGGAACATTGTGCAAATATGGTTGTCCAACCCCTGCTAACATTTTGCTTTGGAAAATGTGCAGAGTATGCCTGTATTTCCCTCCTACAGCTCGGACTATGCTTCCCAAAATGTGTGTAATTTTGCCTCCCAACCAAGACAGACCTTGCAGATAGTCACTGTCGACTCAGATTGTCTCTCCCCATCTTCCAGTGACTCTTCTGCAATTTTCATCAGTAGATTCCCAGAGCCATCATCCTGCATCATAGCCCTGCTACCTCTCTCGGTCACGTGCATCTGAATGATCATATGCCATGGTAGACTCTGAGGTTTTATATTTGATGTCATATTGTCATGACTGACTGTAGGTACGACTACACCAACAAACATGTCATGATGACAAACGGGACAAATGAAGGGAGCACATGCAGATGGATAGGTTCATGAATGCATGAAAAATGAAGCATGCGAAGCGGATGAATGCAACGAACATGCACCTTCACAAACAAATGAGCCTATCAAGCCTTCCAGCATGAAATCAAGGAACAAAATGCTAAAGCTTCATCAAGCGAACCAAGGACCATCAAAGAGTCCATGCACTTCACCATGTAGAGGTGAAGCTATGATACACCATGAAGACATCCATCACTCAACAACATTGTAGCTCAACATGCACTTGAGCAGCAACATGAATGTACCAGCATTGTCTTGTCAAGTCATGTTGAGTCAAGTCATGAGTCATGTTGCCCACATCTCTACTATGGGCTTGTTGTCAATCAATGTGATGTAATGTGGAAATCCAAGAGATCCACTTGTTGAAACATAGAGTCATGTAAGTCGGAAAGTTACAGAAGTCAAATGGTCATGAGGGTAGTTGAACGACCACAAGGGTCAATTTCACCCTTGGCTATAAATAACCTCCTCATTTGCACATGGAAGGACTTTTCATCTCTACTCTTGCCACATAATCAAGAGAGTCTATAATATTTTCTTTGAGGAGTAAGTAGTGGCTCCAATGCCCCACTGATGAGGTTAGTGATGTATGGTGTAATGATGTGTCTTGGAACTTTCACTTAATTCAGAAGCCTGTTAACATGCCAACATGTTTTCACACATGTATTGTATTTTTTGTAAGAATGATCTTTAACACTTGTAATGCATGTTTGTTTAACCCGTGTTCTACATCTGAACTGATTAATTTATTGAAATGCATAATCTATTAATGGAAATGTGTTGTATATGATGCTAATGCTATCCCGTTTATGTCGATTGCTCTGCCAGACATCAGACAAACCTTTCTCATGAACCTTGCTGTAATAACTATTGCACTCGTTCGGATTGTTCCATGAGTGTTGTATGCATTATCTTACATTATATGTTGTGACTTCCGCATCCAAGTGGACTACTCCAACGAAAGCTATGTATGTCCTTTTATGTTGCATGTTCCTAGCCAAGTCGGGACTGATTCCTTTCAACCTGAAACTCACCTTCAGCTTCTTCCCCTCATAGTGAAAGAACCATTGACACAAGTACACTTACACTCACCAGGCATGTGAACCTCAATTCTCGAGAACCACTCTCCTATGCTGACAAGCAAGAGTTGAGGAAAATCCTTAAGACAATGGAAACCCCACCATCATACTAGATGGGATTCCCACACTAAACAATGTGAGGTCTAGTTGGGACTTCATACCAGGGTGATCCCCTGAATGTTGGCAGGTCCAACACTATCAACACTGTTATACTCTTACCTTTAGCTACCCTTACTCATTCACCAACCTTCATCTAGGTCTCAGATTACCTACTAGGTTTCATTAAGCTCTTCCTAAGCCTCATTAAATTTTATCTTTCCCAACTAATTCCCAAGATCCTCAAAACATAAAAGGAAAGAACAAGAAAAAAAAAAAACCATGAACACTAATATCAACAGGACACCACAAAGAAATTGGTATGGCCATACACTACACATAAACAAAATCGTAGTCAAACAGAAAAGAATCACAAAGGAATGAAGGCACAAAAATAGCAAAAACCACCATGAATCAATCCCCATGGTCCCCAAAGCCTCTAAGGGAAATCTCAAACTTAGCCTTCTCCAAGATTTCATGGCAGTCTCTTTTCCATGCAATTCCATGTATCATACTGCCATAAACACATAATTATTAGTGTATAAAAAAATATAACAATATACTAGTTATCTTACCTTGTTATGCCAAATGCACTGGCCTGTAATTGAACTCATCCATACCATATGCTAAGGGACTCCAATTCCCTTAACGAGCCTAGCTATAACTAGAAACTAGCTAATATACCTATCAAATACATGTTCATGAATATAGCATATATCCACATAATGTTAGACAAAATCAAGGTTAAAAAGACTTCATGTATGCAAAGCGATCATTCATTTGGAATGAGGGTTTCCAAACATAGCCAAATGAATTCTTACCCAATTAATTTCTTTCACCATTTACCTTACTCCAATTGAGTCCTTATTATGCACTATCACATCACCCAACTGTTATTTATATAGGCGAATCAAATATTACCCTGTCATGATGATACCAAGCATGTTTCCCTATAACTACTCCCACACTCCAGCCACATGTTCCAAAGACCAAGACATCTTATCTGTTAATTTTAAATCAACCTTTACCAAGTCTAAAAACCATGTAACAATCAACAATCAACTCACATTCATTGGTCATAATAAATAATGCTACAATTGTTGCCTACTTACACTCAAGTACATATTAGCTATCTCAACACCTATTATGGTAGCACGATAATCTTAAAAAAATACCATTCATTCGTGTGATCTTTCAGACACATCCTCATATCATGCAATTAATCAAACATACAAATAACTTGCAAACGCACCATGTTAAATAAATACTCTAGATGACATAATCAAACACTCAACCATCAAATAGATAACATAATCAAACTCATACCTTAATGTATCTGAGGGGAGGATATATTTTCTGCACAATCAATCTAGATTAGCATGATATAACTTCACCACATATCAACTCAAACATAAATAAAATCATGATATCCATAACAATAGCTAGCTAACATTATCACATCATAAGCTCATAAATAATTTCCCTTCATGCACAACAATCACATATGCACAGTCAGTGTAGACTACATAATATCACAATTTATCAACTAATACTTGAATTCCATAACCATAATCATCTACATAAGTCAATCCAAATTAGTGCAAAACAAAATAAAATCAAGGCCTTAGCTGTAATGACCATAATCATCAGGAAAACGACCATAATGCATGCAACAATAGGTTACTTTAATTCATGACTATCCAAGACATGTGCATAGGACTATACTGATCAACTAACATTTATCATACATGTAACCATAACAATAGTCAAATGAAAATCATAAAGTAACCCTAATTATTATAAAAAAAATAACCAGATACCTGCATGCCAAACATACAAACCTATCTGACGATCTCCTCTTACCCCAAGGTCCAGTGTTGCAACCTTGCCTTGATGATCTGTATCTCCTGCTTTATCTCAACCAACACATTAGCATCATACCATACCAAAAACATTATGATGACCTAAAATGCGTACAATTACCTCATGCATAGAAAGCATGCCCATAATAATACATGGATAACAACACATAGATACTAACATGCGTAATGAATGCATATACAATCGACATACATTCATGGTGAACAGAACTCAACAACAACATCATTAGCTTGCACATGGCAACACAACTACAACAATCATGACAACCTTGCATACACAACAAACACATATACCACAAGCATAAATAACACATATGCAACTGGCATGTATGCATGACCAACATATCGCACGTCCAGTTGAAGGGGTGAAGCATGCTCTGTTACCACTCTATAACCACCCTCCTACCATATTTACCCAAGTTGATTGATCCTCTGGGGTAAACATGTGATGAGAGGTTACTATGATATGATTCAAATCCCCATGTATAATTAAGGATGTGGAACCGACAAAACACAACCAATATGACCTTCTACACATGTTACAGAACATTCAGGAACCAACCAACCCTTCCAGGTGACCAACCCCTGAGGTAACTTAAAATTTTACTAACCTAGAGCCTAATTTGCTCCCATTAGACAAGAATTCATGCAACTGGGAACCCCCATTCACTCCCACAACAAGGACATGCTAGCTATTGGGGACTTTTCCAACTAGTTTTGTGCCTGTGACCCCGGATTTTGTGCCACTTTTTCAAGGGCAGGACTCATACAACTTCCCATAACTTCTTGAAACTTATAGAAATGAAAAATAACATAGAAACATGATACTAATGCAAATAGTTGAAAAAATACTTGACTAGAGCCCTACTATATATGACATGCATTTAATCAGAAATGTAACAAATATGCATTCTACAGGTCATAATAACATATATGAGCATAGGGGTCTCATACTTATATGTGAATCACTAAGAAGAATTGATGTGTTATCAGATTAAATAAATGATCATCTGTTAGGTCATATATTCATTTCTCATTCATTTACAAATCAAAACATGATGAGAACCATACGTCATCATTAACATAAAACATAACCAACATATATGCAACACAAATAAAAAGGATACAACATCCATAAAATCCACATATAAACCAATACATTTACACGTGAAATACGAAGGAAAATGAACTCTTATTAATCAATGCATAAGCCAATTAGGTAAGGGACTTTCGTATACCACCCGACCATAGATTGGTCGAACCAAATATTTCTTTCAACCGATCACCCCCTGTCACATATTCCAAGAATGAATGTGGGACTCATAACCAAAATCAACCAGGGCTTCCTTAGGCTAAACCACCTCACCCTCATAAATATAACTAGGCTTTACTGTAATCCACACTGGATCACTAGGCCCTAAACAAGCATGGATTACACCAGATTTCTTCACCTATATTGTGAGGAATTTACCTATATCCTAGTCTCTAGGATTTACTGCAATCCCCACTGTATCACTAGTCCCTAATCATGACTCCACTCTCAAGGTTTTACCATATATTTTGTCATTCATCAGCCAAGGATTCCTAGTCCTGATTGAGGTTACCCACCTCTAGGATCTATCGTATATCTTGCCATTCAGCGGTCAAACATTCCTGAGCCTACCGTGATAACACAAAATTTGACTTTACCACAACCCACATTATGATTTAGGAATTACCAGGCCAAGGATTTACTGCAATCCATAGTCCGATTCAGGGATCACTAGGCCATGTTTTCTTTCTTTTAGAGACCACCTTACTCAGTTTCGAATCCATGTAAAAAATATAGCTCAACCAAAAACATGAGAATCCCATCACACCATGGTTATCCAGAAATGGAAAGACAAGGCTGAAGAACATTGTCAAACCTAGAAAAACCCATCCCAATGACATCAAGATAACCAATAACACACATGCATAACCATACATGCCAAAAATACCAAGGAAGTCACACATGCAAATTGATAGCTGCAAGTAATCCCACTGTAGCCTCTTGATCCTACTCTTCCTTGCTTGAAATCTTCAATTCCTCTTGCCTTATTAACTTTTATTGATCCAATGTTGAAGTTCTCCAAGAAAACTTTAAATGTCCAAGAGTGAGAGAGAGAGAGAATAGAGAGAGAGCTCCAAAACTGATTTGACAAAAGTATAACACTCACAAAAATCCATGAACTAATCCTCAAAACCCTTTTTATCATTAAGACCTCTATTTTCTTCACTTTCCTTCATTTTTCCTTTAGTTTCCTCCTCACATTTAACTTGTGACCTTTCACCTTTGTTTTCATGTACTTTCCATTATTTTCATAAATAGAATGCCAATTAATGCCATGTTGCCTTTACAAAGGCTTTTCCATTTCCTTTTCCAATTTCCATTAGCCATAATAGCTTAATTGAACACCCACTAAGATGTTTTTCCCACCATTCAACTTGGAATACATGTCCCATGACCTTGGTCTTATATTTTTTACATGAATTTTTACCAAGGCTGTTACAACTTTATTGTTAATAGAATTTCCAAATGCTTAACATTGCTATTTGGTTACAAAATCTCTTATAAATATCATTTACGAGGGTCACATGTTCTTTTTGTTTAGTTTGTCATAAATTTTCATTTCTTCCTCGTGATTGCATCTTATATCTGTCTGTAGGGTAATAGTTGAATTGATCAACATTATTTTGTGGCATCCAACAAGAGATTTACTCATTTCATGGTATCTATCCTATTAGATGATGATTTGATCTTGATACTTTCCTTTTTCGTAAAGTGAGCAGAAAAGTAAATACTTTATATTGCACCTTTCACATTTTCAATTAAGATAAGTTTTCAACAATAAGATACAAACATAACTAACCCTTCATTATTTTTATTTTATTCTTTGTTCTATTATTGTTGGACATTGGATAAACCAATGCTCCTCGTGTTTCTGGACTAACCACCTGTGGTGGATCCTTATCTCTGGCGATGCAATCATTGACTAATACCAACAGGTTTTGGTCTAATGTCAATCATGATTCACAACAAGTGGTATTAGAGCATAGGTAATGTGTTCGATACAAAATCGAATTGTGTTGGGGACGAGCTTGTTGGATAGGATAATCCAAAGCTCCCCATTTGTTTTTCAACATGGACTAACTTCCTCTCATGGATCCTTATCTCTGGCGATGTGATCATTGGCTAACACCTGTGGGTTTTGGTCTAACGACAATCATGATTCCCAAAAATTCTTTTTTTTGGTTTTAAGTTGTTTGTAGAATATCATTTTTTCTTGTCGCATAATCAACAATAAAATTTGATATGATTCACTACATATTGTATACATTTTTCCCTCCTAGATTCTCACACTTTATACCTCTTTTCATCATATCAATAAACTGGCCTTATTTGGCTACCTAAATAGAATAATTATCTAATTAATATTATTACTAGGGAATACCCCCTATAGTGAAAGGGAGGCATTCCCTTGTCACCTACAATAGGATTTAGGATCCTCAGTGATGTGGTCTCAATCTATCCTCAGTTACCGAGACAATTTTAGCACCAATAGGTGTAATTATTTACATATGAGAAACCTTAAATATTTGTCTTTAATGGTTTGGATTCATGTGGATGCTCATGAATAAATATGTTTTTTTCTTGAAAATTTGTATATTTATGTACCTTTTGTTGACCATTTATTTTGTGTATCTTTCTTGTTCTATTTTGGTTCCAAACTAATTCCCAACTTTGGGGTCGAGTAGTTTGATGACTAGTTTGGTTCTAATAACATTGTTGATGCTATGAGAATTATAATGATGATAATAACGTTGACAATGGTGATGATGAAAATGATGACAATGATGATGACGACAACAATAATCATGGCAATGAGGAAGAGGATGATGTTAAGGATAACGAAGAGGATAATATGTCTATGGGAAGGATTATTAATGATGATGATCATGATGATGACAATAAATATGAAAATGAAAATAATTACAATGAGGATGATGATGATGATGATGAAAATGATGTTTTTGATGATGATGGAAATGAAAACAATGATTATGATGATAGCATGATGACGTTAATGATGATGATGATGACAATAATGATGATTTCAAAGAGGATGATGATATGATGATGATAATGATGGAGACAAGAATGATGTTGATGATGATAAAAATGATGATGACAATGATGATGATGACGATGGCAATGATGATGATGTCAACAATGAGGATGATGGTTATAATGATGATGATAATGAGGATAACAATGACAATAATGATGATTATGGAAATGATGATTATGACAATGATGGTGATGAGAAAAATGATGATTATGATGAAAATGATGATGATAATGATGATTAGAATGACGATGATGAGGATGTGACTGATCTTGACAAAAACAATGATGATGATTATGATGATGATGATGTGATATCTCCTAACATAGAGTTCATTTATAAATTTTTATATGTCACGTTGTTGGTTGTACTTCCTTTAAGACTTATTTGGGATTGATTTATCAATATTATGTCACTGATAAATATTGAATGTAAATTTATTTTGTTATGTTGCTAATAAAAATATGAAAAATAATTTTGAAGCTACACTTGGCTAAAGAGGAACTATGGATGTAAGTTAATGATGATAATTGATTACCCTTGGTGAATAATACCTTGACATATAATCTTAGTATTAGATTGTTAAATGATGAATTTTAATTTTTTTTTATTAAGTAAGAGTGGAACCTTCTATTAATCTAGAAAAAATACATAATGTACATTTCTTTAACTGAGCAAGACTGGTAGCACCAGCTCTATGAAAATTCAATAGACAACTCGGCTGGCAAAAACCCAAGCCTAATTCTAAAATCCATGAAAAACATGAACAAGACTACAAAAGAGTTGTTAACAAAACATCTACCCAACCTAGAGTGCAGAGAATCCAAAAAAGCCATGAACGATCTGCTCTCAAGGCATCGCTCCGGACAACCAGCGAACTGGAAACTTGCTATCCAAACTACCGTGCCTCAAATAACCTGTTGTGCATCAAATAACTGCCTTGCATCAAAAACCAGAAAGCCTTTGATGCTGAGGGCCCACAGATCCGAAGGCCCACAAAACTGCAACATGTGACCATCCAAAGGTTCACAAAACTGCATCAAATGACCATCCTTAACCTTCTATTAACTTGTTAACCCAATGACCATGTGATCCAACCTTCATTGATCCAATAATCATGCAATGATTTTGGGTTGACACCTTTCCCACACTTTATCTCTTCTTGCAGACCCGAAGAGAAACATAGGCCACCTCTCTAGACTTTTTCGGGTCCAATTGAAGAAATAGCAATTGAGCATTTTTTCCACCCAAAATCCATAGGATGAAGGAGATGCAAAGAGGACTCACAACTTGCCCACTCTTTAACATCCCTTACGGAACTGAAGAATAAAAAAGCCATTGCACTATAGTTTTTCGGGTCTAATTGAAGAAGTAACTATTGTGCAGTTTATCCCCTGAAATCCATAGGATGAAGGAGTTCTAAAGCGATCTCGGCAACTTGCCCACACTTTAACTTTTCTTACAAACCTGAAGAGTAAATAGGCCACCAATCTATATTTTTTGGGTACGTTTGTAGAATTAACCTACATGCATTTTTCGACCCGAAATCCATAGGATGATGGAGATCAGGGCAATCTTTAGTTAGGTCCCTGCCAACCTGCTCGTTGTTTACCACTTGCTACTTCCCTGTGATTGGTCCACTTTAATCTATTTCCATTAGTTTCTCTCTACTTATTTCTCATACTTTGAAGGTACTCCTTGTCTTTGGTTTCCTGTCTATGATAGTCTTCGCGCAATTTCCCTGGGGGAGTCGACATCCAGTCATATCTTCTATTGCTTTTTGAACAAAGTACTCCTTCATTCACCAAACGATCTGCTAACGTGTTAGCTTTTCTGTGCACATGAACAAAACTAAGGGTTCTTAGGGCTCTCAGGTGGGATTGTATACGTTGATAGACCTGCAATAACCACCACTGTTTTGACACTCTTTCTAGTGTTGTGCCATTGCATATCTTCTTGACCAAATTAATTATCAATTCAGAGTCAGCTTCAATGATGGTATTATGTAAATTTGATTCGATAAAGATTTCTAGGCATTGCACTAGGGCCATGAGTTCCACCATATTATTAGTGGCCTTCCCCAAATGACTATGAAAGATAACTTTTATGTATCCCTACTCATCTATTATGACTCCACCATAACCAGCCACCCCAAGGTTTCCTTTAAAGGCTCCATCTATGTTAAATTTCAAAAAACCATGAGGAGGAGGTTGCCAGAAGTCCTTGTCTACTGTTATATGAATTACAATCTTGCTTATGCCCTAGGGGAAAGGCACCTGTAGACTGAAATGCAATAGTATTTGTGCATCCTGGTCTTGAGGTGGGTTCTCGGAGGGTTTCTTTAGAAGGGTTCCTACAGTCTCTTTCAGTTGTTTAATGATCTGAGCTATGATGCTCTAGGATGAGCCAATTTTGTTCTTGAAAATCCTATTGTTGTGTTCTTTCCATACATCCTAGATTAGAAATCCTGGAACCAGGGTCCAATCTTTGTTGATTATTTCATTTTTAGAGAAGTTTCTCCTCCAATTCTTCAAAGTGCCAGTGATGCTTAAATTGTCCCTATCCATTTGTCTAAAGATTGAAGCCACCCAATTCCATAAGGTAGAGATGAATGGGAAGAGGTTGAGTAGGTGTTCCATTCTTTCTTCTTGTAATTCACATAACTGGCATCTAGATGGACCGACTACACCTCTTTTCCGAAGGTTTTCCCATGTCAGAATTATTTTATGTTGCACCAACCACATGAACAGTTTGATTTTCATCCAATGCTAGTTCTGCCATAGGTCCTTCCATACCTTATCAGGGTTTGGAAAGTCAAGCCCTAGGGCCATTCTCTTGGATTATTTGAGGTTGAAGTTTCCTTCATTGTTTCTTTCCCATCTCAATTGGTCTGACAATGTCGATGTCAAAATATTTCTCTGTTCCAAGATCACTGCTAGAGCTTCTGCATGGGCCTTCAAAGGGGTCTCTTCATTATATACCAAGTCCTTCCATATTCTCCAATTTCCCTTGTTGCTAGCTTTATCCCAGAAGTCACTTACCTTGAGTAAGCCTTTATTGTCAGTGTCATTCTTGAGATTGGCTAGTTTTTCTCTTAATAGGTTAGGTTCATGTTGCCAATTGTGCTCCCAAAACCAAGCTAGGTTTCCATCTCTGATCTCCTAGAAACTATGTTTATGAGCAATGGCTCTATTCTCCCATGCTTTGTTCCAAATGTGGGAGCCCTTGATGAGCCAAGACATTTGAATGTGATCCCTTTCTTGCCAATTATTTACATACTTTTGTTTCCAGACCTTGGCCCAAGGGATTACCGATTTGTTTAGCCATCTCTACCATAGTTTTGCCCCCAAAAATTTGCTTAGGGTTTTAGGGTCATGAAGTCCCAAACCTCCATGGATCTTAGGTTTACAGATCTTACCTTATGCTACCAAACCCCATTTCTTTTTATCTTCACCTTTACCCCAAATAAAGTCTCTTTGGATATTTTTGATGTGTTGCATAACTCCTTTAGGAGCAGGAAGGGCTGAAAACATGAAGATGGGAATTGTTTGTAGGACAACGTTTGTTAGCACTAGCCGTCCTGCTAAATTCAAAGACCTACTTGTCCATTTCTGAACTTTGTCCTGGAGTTTATTAGTGACTGTCTCCCAAAATTCCTTGCTCAGAGGTTTGTCCATTAAAGGTATTCCCAGATATTTGGAGGGTAGTTGTTCTCTTTGAAAGCTGAGAATTCTAGTGAGGTTTCTCTTAATAGTAATGCCAGTATTAAAAAATAAAATCTTTGATTGGGTAAGGCTTACCTCTGTACCAGCAGCCATAGCAAATTCGTTTAGGATTTGCTTGAAAGCTTTAGCCTCCTTGACCGTGGATGTGCCTTGTAGCATAGTGTCATCCACAAATTGTTGATGAGCCAAGGCATCCCCATTCAGGTTGAGTTTGAGACCCTACATTTTTCCTTCTACATTGGCTAATTTGATCGCATTGCCTAAACCTTCCATCATGAGAATACAGAGGAAGGGGGAAAGAGGATCTCCTTGTCTAAGACCTCTCGAAGGCCTAAAGGTTCTGGATGGTGAGCCATTAAGAAGGATTGAAAAACTAGTTGTGGTGATAAGGGCCATTACCCATCTTATCCAGTTGTGGTCAAAGCCATATGCTTTTAGTATTTCCTTGATGTATGCCCAACTTAGCTTATCATAAGTTTTTTCTAGGTCAAGTTGTATGATCATACCTACTTGCGTATTACTCTTGAGAGAATGTACCACCTCGTAAGATTGAATGATGTTATTTAGAATTTCCCTTCCTTCCACATATCCAGTTTGCTCCTCAGACACAAGAGTTGAAAGAAGGGGCTTGAGCC
This sequence comes from Pinus taeda, assembly GCA_000404065.3. Classification (NCBI taxonomy): domain Eukaryota; kingdom Viridiplantae; phylum Streptophyta; class Pinopsida; order Pinales; family Pinaceae; genus Pinus; species Pinus taeda. The sequence goes on along the minus strand of APFE031079076.1, from coordinate 16,207 downwards.
TGTTTTCAATTACTTTGGATATAATTTTGTACACCATATTGCATAAAGCTATGGGTCTGAATCTATTTGGTGTCATAAATTTTTCCTTCTTTGGAATCAAAGTTATAAAATAGGCATTAAGCACCCTCAAAACAATTTTGTGTTCCTCGAGTCCTCTACCACATCAAGGATATCTTGTTTGACTATTTCCCAGAATTCTTTGAAGAAGTATACATTGAACCCATCTGGGCCTGGAGCTTTCCCATTTTGCATCTCTTTGATGACTTTGTTGACCTCCTCTTCAATCACTCGCATGTTAAGATTGTAATTGTCTTCTCTAGTAACAGGCTTAGGAATGTGCTTGGTGAAGTTATTGATAGATTGTGATCTGTCTATGAGAAGCTCCTCTACTATGCTTTGGAAATTTTGTACCAAAACAGCTTCTATTTCTTTGTGGGTGCTTCGCTATTTTCCTTGAGTATCTCTGAGTTTTGAAATCATGTTATGAGACCTGTGATCCATGGTTGACTTGTGAAAGAACTTTATATTTATTTCTCCTCTTTTTATCCATTGCACTCTCAATTTCTCTCTCCATAAGACCTCCTCTTGCTTGCATTTGTCTTCCCATTCCTGTTGAAGAGAGTCAGCTTGTATTTTCCTTTCCTTGGTAAAGCCATCTGTGATGAGGATCTAATTAATTCCCTGTAGTTTCTGTTCAAATTCTTTTTTGGCTTTGAAGATATTGCCAAACTCATTTTTGTTCCAATATTTAAGCCCGAGTTCCATGTGTTTCAATATCTAATGCAGAAGGAACATATTAGTTCCCTGAACAGGCATATCTTTTGCCAACCATTTTCTGATGTTGCTGATGAAGTCCGGGTGGGTGAGCCAAATATTTTCAAACCTAAAAGGTTTGTTTCTTGGAGTGCCTATAAAAGAAGCTTCAAGTTGGATAGGCTAGTGATCTGAGCCTCCAAAAGGGAGAATTAAAGCGGAAAAATCAACGCCTGTGAGAACGAGGTCCTTAGAGATTATGAATCTATATAGTTTAGAAGCAACTTGAGAGGCCCCTCCCTGCTTATTATTCCAGTGAAGGTAACATTTTGTGTCTCCGTATCCACTAGCCTCATGTCATTTAGGAAGTTCTGAAAGGCTATGGAATATTTGCCTAGTAATCTGGTCCCACCCTTTTTTCTGTAAGAGATCTAATCATATTAAAGTCCCCTCCCAGAATCAAGGGTAGAACATGATATCTTTCTCTTAGTTCCTCAAGTGAGATAAGAAGCCCAAGTTTATCTTCAAGTTTTTTAGGACCATATACATTTGTGATCAAATAGAATTCCTTATCACCCAAAGGTTGGATCACCATCAATAGGTAGTTCCAGGATGCTTTAGCATCTAGGATTCCATGTTTTTGTGGATTTCAATGTGTGAGATTCCCTCCTGCTGTGTTGTCTACTTTAACTTCTAGATATTCATAATTGATGAGCCATTTTCTATGCATCTCTCTTATTTTATCCATTGAACATTTTGTTTCCTGGATAAACACCATATCTGGTTTTTCTTATTTTATTCTATTGCTAAGATTTCTTTGTTTCCTTTTACTTCCTAGACCCCTAATATTCCAGGTTGTAAGCTTCATTAAGAAAGGTTTGTAAATGAGTAACTAGTAAGATCTTTCATCTTACCTAAGTTGATCATGAGTTCCCCGCACTCTGTCAGCATCTCCTTCTATCTTTCTCTTCCTCTTTTCCTGCCTGGGTTCTTGGGAGTGTGTCCCATTGTTACCTCCATCATTTTTACCCATTTGTTTTCCTGGCTATCATGGTTTCTTTTGACTCCAGAACCCTTTCCTTGAGATCTCCAAAGGAAGGGTTATTGTACTCTGTCAAACTCCTCTTGTGGTAGAGAATCAACTCCTTTGGTGGTTCCCCACTCCAGGAACTTTTCTAGATCTAGATTCTCCCTATCAAAAAGTTCCTCCAGATCATGGTCCTCTGTTCCAACCTCGCTTGGGGTCATCTCATGGTCACTGTCAAGTTCCATAGTGCTTGGCAGATCCCCCTTTAGTTTGTTGTTTTCAGGTATATCATCCATGTTGTCATCTTTTTCCTTCTCTCTAGGATTATCCTCCAGTACCTAGTTCGTCCCATTGTTACCATCTTCTTCTTCTAAAATCTTGAAGCTGTTACAACTTGGTTGCTTCTCCTTGTTGATTTTCTTCTAGTTCTTTTTCCCTCCTTCCCCTCTACCTCCCACCTTGGTAAAGCCTTCAGTATCTTTGCCTGTGTTGGTTTTAATATTGTTCTCCAGTTTGTTTAATGGGCAATCTCTAAAGAGATTTCATGTTCATGACAGTTGTGACATCTGAATAGGACATCTTCATAGTCCACCACTTGCACCCATTTTTCATCATACACTTCTAGAATGATTTTGTCTAAAAGTGATCTGGATAGGTCCATTTCTATGCATATTCAAGCAAAGGAGGTGTATTTTCCTCGCTGAGTTGCATTTGATATTTTTAAAAAATGACCTAGTTTATTGCCTATGGCTTTTAAGGATTGTAGTAGCCAATAATCTAAAGGTAGGGAGTAGAGTCTTATCCATACTGACACTGATGTGAATGTCTCTCATTCCGGGACAAAATTCATCACCCATTGTCACATGTAGAGGCCTGCATCAGCATAAAAATATGGTCCTCCTTCGAGCACTTTGTCTTTGTCCTCTAAGTTTGTGAACACTACTGTGAAGAAACCCTTGGACCCAAGGTGAAGATTTATTTCCCCCTTAGGTTTCCAGTGGTTCTTTTTCCACGCATGTAAAGCCTTCTCTGTTGGCCATATCCCCATAAATTTGCATATTACCACATAAGCCACCATGTGATCCATGTGCACCTGTAGCGTTGGAACACTTGAGACAACCCGGAGTGTGATGGTTGACCTAGTTTTACAAAATGCTATCATATTCTTGTGCTCAACTCTCTGACTGCCTCCTATTGTTCTCTTCTCTCTTCTGACTTCCTCATGATTCTCTTGTTGTTCATGTGATCTGATGTTTTTCAATTTTTCTATGTTGATAACCCCAATTTCTGCCTCCAATGGTTTCTTGAAGCGGTTCGAAACTGCATGACTGTAGGAGGGAGTGGAACTCCCCCCTCCTCGCCACTCCATGGTTACCAGCACTGATACACTATTGAAAACCCTAGTTTAGCTCAGTTCCCCCGTCGCGCTCCCCCCTCTCCAATCAATTAAATGATGAAAATTTATTAAACAATAACTTCCCCAAAAAGATAAGACACTATATTTGGAAGTTGGGGAGGCGGAGATCATTAATGAGAAGATAATCATCTGCCACTTGGTGGATGACTTAACGGTAGTTACTAACTACCAACTGTTTTCGAAAAAGGTATGTTTTATTGTCCTTTGTTGGCTAAAGACTCATGCAATGTAGAAATGTCATCGAGAAGCATAGGAATAGAAAAAAGAAAGAACAAAGAATTTGAGTTGCATATTTTGGAGCTTGGGGGCACCCTTTGAGGAAGAGAATTCAAGGTTGGGTGGAGGATGATAGCTCCAAACGTATTTTCCAGAGCATAATTGACAAGTTGGAACTTTAACATTCTAGTATCTTAAAGTTTTCCAGCTGCGAAATTATTTTATTTGTGCAAGTATTATATAGATGAATTTGTCTTTGTGTATAGGAGCAAGAAGAGGAGAAATAACATATAAATTTCTTCAATGAATATTAGATATGATTCAATAAATTATATATTCATAAATAGTGAAATTATAAAGCATTTTTACATATGAATAAAAGTAGCCACTAATTTATTATGGAGTTATTTTGTTAAAAATTATCCCATGAAGAAACTGTTACCATTTGTTGCACAAAAGAGAATCTATTTTAGGATTTTAGTATAACTGTTAATAAGTCTAAACTAGAGACTATGTGTTGAAGATAAGATATAAAACTAGTAGAGAAGAATAAGCTATTAATATTCTTCTTGTAATAAACAAGTTTGGCTATATAAAAATATAACTTCAATATAATGTAAAAGTAATTAGTAATTTCTAAAGACAACTTACCCTATTAGTAAACAAGGAAAACCTTAGTTGTGACCTTAGATCGGAATTTAAACCTTAAAGAACATAGTATAATTTTTGTAATTTTTAGAGAATGATGTGAAAGGAATTATTATATAACAAAAAACAAGAAAACAAAGGAAACAACCAAAATTTTTATGGCTTAAATTGGAAAGGAAGAAGAACCCAACATTGGGTTAAAACCCTTATAAATGTTGTATTTGAAAACTATATGAACAAAGTATAGACATAAAGGGTTTACAAAATATATACTCATAATACATGAAATCACTCGGAAAGGTACAAAGAGAAAACTTTTGAAAATATTCCAATATCAAGTTAGTTACAATTTTTAACCGTTTGGAATTAATAATCAGTTTTCCAAAACCACAACACAAAATATTAACCAGTTTTTTATTATAAGGTCGAAAAGACCCATAAATTATTGTCAATAGAATAACATTGTGATGGAAGGATTTTGGTCTTAGGATTTTAGCAAAATTCATTTGGGCAAAAATTGCCACAACAATACATTCCTTTTAGGGAAAGTTGAGGGAAATTCGTCGAGAGCAACTTCTGAGCAATAGTACATGAACGAGAGAACCAAATATTCTAGAAGAGACTAGGGGTGCGAATCTTCGACCTATATGGGAAGGAGGCCGAACCCATTAAGAAAGTTGAAAGGTCTTGGTTCCATATTTGAACCTACAAATGAAGCGTGTGGGTGTTATACAACATGTTCTAACGTACCTGGAAACCCCAATAAAACAATAAAATGTGAGGTGAATCCTAATGAAAGGAGATAATTCTAAATAAAAATAAAAATAAATTTGAAGAAAAACAAGGAGTTTTGTAGCCAAAATCTTTAAATTAATTATCTGAAAAATGATATAGAAAAATTAGTTAAACAAGGGAGAGAATTGTAAAAATTAATATATATAAGAAGGGTTAGTACTCCGTAAGTATAAAAAAATATGAAAATTTAAAGCCAATTATGGGTTGACTTATTCATGGTGACCATGATTGATTCTTAAAGTTAGAGCTTAATTCTAGGCTGACAAAACTAAAAATGTTTTGTCTAGGGTTCAAAATGAATAAAACCTAATCTGTCGAATGACCATACACTATAATTAAATATATTCTTTGAAGAGAATATTAACAAACCTGTTGAAGGAGTGAACCTTTTCCTAACAACAAAATCATATTTGAGAGTAAAATCGACTAAAAAATGGCTAATGGAATTATATGCAAACAAGTTATGAAGAAAGTTTAAAGACATTCATCTATATCAAGTATTTTCCGGAAGTCAACGCGTTTTGAATCACTTATTGTGGTTCATCATCAAAACATAGATGGCTAGTTAAAATAGAGAATTAATAAATAGTAAAGATTCAACAACTAATCTCAAGAATCAAAATATTTTATTAATTTATTTATTCAATTATTTATTATTTAATCATGACACTAAAACACCTAATCCCAACAATCACATTATTTTATTAAATTATCTATTCATTTATCTATAATTTAATGAAAAAAAGTTAGAATAAAATAATAAATAAATAAAAGAAAATTTCTCAAAATAGGAATATATTAAGGATCTCAATACAATCCTAAAAAAGAAATGGAAACTAAAATCATAAAAGAAATTAAACAAATAAAAAAAAAAATAATATATAGGAAGAGTGATATATTTATTTAATTATCTAATATTTAATATTAAAAATTAGATTGAAATATTAAGTAAAAATAATAAAAGAAAAAACTCAAAAATATGAAAAGGTAAAAGAATCCAAGTAAAAGGGAGTAAAAATATAAATTGAAAATTGAAAATTATAACGAAAAAAAATGAGGAAATTTACCAAAGGTAATATATACATGAATAATATATCGTATAGAGGTGAAATTAAAAAGAATAAAACAATAAAAATGAATAAAATCAAATCAAATAAAGTGAATAAATTAACAAAAATGAAATGATTAGAATTATAAAAGAACCTTACAATTTCTAGCATTATTGAAAAAATATTAAACAAAGTGGGGGGAGGGCACGGGCGCTATACACAAACTCTTACTCACAAAAAAAGGGAGGTACGAAAAAAAAGTGGAAACCTAATAATAAAGAGAGGTGATCCAACAACAACTTAATTTCTAACCATCATCTCTATTAAGCATCTTAGACCTTTTTTCAATGTCAATGGCCTCCCTCAACTTACGGTGATGGAAGTGATCAAACTTGTTAATGAATTGGGAGTCTAAAATACTAATGTGGTCTTCTCTACATGTTTCATGAAGGCTGAATGATTCTTGCAGTGTTTTATGTCAGCCGCATGTTCCTTAATCCATTGATTAATGGAACGGCTAGTTTCTCCAATGTAGGTAGTCCCACAGGAAAGAGGGATCAAATACACACCTTTCCTGTGTTTGGGATTCACCATGTCTTTGACTTATCTTAGAGAGCTACAAATCGTGTCCAAGGGTCTGAAAGTGGAAAGGGTCTGAGAGCTACAAATCATGTCAAGAAGTGATCTTCATCAGAAACCTGCAAAGAACGAGTAGCTAGTGTGTTTGAAGCCCCCATCTTTTGGGCAAGATAGTGATGGGAGTTAGCATGAAGATATTGCTCAGTGTACATTTTCTTATGAAAAACTTAGTGAGAAAAATAACCATTAGAGTTCTTAGAGACCAAAATGTCAAGGAAGAGAAAGCTACCATTAATCTTAGATTCAATGGTGAATTTTATGCATGTTGATTAATTGTTAACATGCCGAAGAAACAAATCTAATTATTCTTGACCATGATGCCATAAGATGAAGGTATCATGAACAAATCGTTTCTGCATCCTGCGTTGAAATTGGGATGATGCCAAATAATTAGATTCAAAAGCCTCCATCAACAGGTTAGCTACAAGAGGGGATAGAAGGGAACCAATGGCAATGCCACAAGTATGTTCATAGAATTCACCTTTGAAGCTAAAAAAGGTAGAGGTAAAGCAAACTTCGACAAGCTTGGATATATCAAGATTAGTGATACGATTGATGAACTCAACAACCTCCTTGATGGGGATATTGGTGTAAAGAGAAACCACATCAAAACAAACCAAAAGGTTATTCGGCTCAAAATTTAATTCCTTTAACTCATTGACAAAAGAAGAGGAATCTTTAACAAAAGAATCCGTCCGACCAACCAGGGGCTTGTGCTTATGGGCTAAATATTTAGAAAGAATATAAGTAGGCTCACTGATTGTATTGACAATGAGCCTAAGGGGAGCCCCCTCCTTGTGAATGTTGGGGAGCCCATAGATCCTATTAGTGATGGGGTTGTTTTCAATAAGATTATCAATTATCGAGCTAATGAAGCTATTGGACTTTAAAGCAAGGGAAACCTATTTCAAAACTTTTTTTAGGGGGTTCTTATCAAGCTTTCTATAGCTATCGCTATTGCAAAAGTGATCAATCAACTTCATCTGGTAGTCTTCCCAATCCATAATTACAACCTCTCCACCCTTGTGAGCTTTGAGAATGACAATGTTAGGGTGACTATTCAAATCTTTGAGGGATTCAAATTCAAATTTACAAATATTGCTCTTAGGTGGCTTGGCCTTCCTAAGAATAATAACACGATCTTGTCTAATGATGTCTTTGATGGGATAAGATAAGACCTTAATGCCATACTTAAAATGGAAAATAGTTTCCTCAACAAGGATATTGCTAGGAGCAAATTAAAAATTAAGCCTTTTTTCTATAAGATGAAACACCATAAAATAAAAAGAAAAATTAGAAATATTGATCACATTTTATTAAAAGAGAGAAATATTATTATTGTTATTATTATTATTATTATTATTATCAAAACTACTATTATTATTGTAAATAGTATTGGAGGGCTCATTCATTTTATTTCAAGAGAGGGAGTTATTATTATTATACTTAAAATTGGAAGGATTGATTAGCATAATATTAGAAGAGGGAAAAATGTTAAAATCGTTATCCTTCCTTGATGTTTTGGTCCCTAGGAATTCTGATGGTTCTTTTCCTTACCAAGTTTTTCTCAATAAAACACACACTGAGCAATATCTTCATGTTGACTCCCATCACTATCGTGCCTAAAAGATGGGGGTTCTAAACACTCTAGTTACTCATGGTTTCTGTGTTTTTCTATGAAGATCAACTAGTGGGTGAGAAAAGCCATGTCCTTAATGTTTTTGAGATGAATGGTTATAGAAGATACCAAGGTATAAAATATTTTGAAAAGGATAGCAAAGGCCCGAAGAGTAAGAAAGAGCCTAGAGAGTCGGCTTCCAATGTTCAAATTCCCTTTATACAAGGAACTATAAACAAGAATGCTCGTGTTCTTAGGAAGCATGATGTTTCCTTCACTGTCATACCCTTAAACATGATTCATATCTGCTTGAGATCGGTTAAATATCCATGAATCCCAAAGACATGAAAGGTGTTTATTTGATCCCTTATTCGTGTGGGACTACTTAAGTGGGATAAATTGGTCGTTCTATTAATGAAAGGATTAAGGAACATGCGACTCACATAAAACACTGCAAGGCTCACTTCTCAACCTTGGTGGAAAATGTGGAGAAGACTAAGCACTATATTATTATTGAGGACTCTGAATTCATTGCCAAGATCTATCACTTCCATCACCATAAGTTGAGGGACGCCATTGAAATTGAAAAAAGGTCAAAGATGCTTAATAGATATGACGGTTGAAAGTTAAGTCATTTTTGGATACCCTCTCTTTATTCTTAGGTTTCCTCTTTTCTTTTCTTTTTTGTATCTCTATCCCTTTTTGTGAGTAAGAGTTTAGGTATAGCCCCCTCCACCCCCTTGCTTAATTCTTTTTCAATAATGTTATAAATTGTAAGTTTCTTTTATAATTCTAATTGCTTCATTTTTATTAATCTATTCAATTTATTTGATTTGATTTTATTCATTTTTATTGTTTTATTCTTTTTTCATTTCACCTTATATATATTATGATTCATGTATATATTATTATTTTATTATTATTATTATTATTTTATTCTCATCATCATTTCTCTCTAGTTTCTCTCTCTTATGTAGTAGTATGTTACCTTGGTAACTTTCCTCATTTTTTTTCTAATTTTCCATTTTAATTTATACTTTTACTCTCCTTAATTGGATTATTTTATTTATTCCTATTTTTAGGTTTTTTTCTTTTATTAATTTAACTTTAATAATTTCAATGTAAATGTCTTTTTTATTAAATATTAGATTGATTAAATAAATATCACTCTTCTTGTATATTATTTTTTACTTTTGTTTAATTTCTTATATTGATTTTTAATTTTCATTTCCTTTTTAGGATTTTTATTCAGATATTTTAATATGTTTCCTTCAGTGGTCTAAGGTAAGTCCTAGCAAGCTAGCCAACCAACCAACAAGGTTTTTAATTTTTCTTTTATTTTTATTTATCTTTTGGTTTTAATGTTGCTTTGATTAAGTTATAGATAAATAAATAAATAATTTAATAAAGTATTGTGACCATTTGGGTTAGTTGTTTAAAGTTCATGATTAAATAATAGATAGTTGAATAAATAAATTAATAAAATATTTTGACTATCGTATTAGCTATTTCACCTATGCTATTTATTAATTCTCTAGTTCAACTATGCATCTATGCCCTGATGACGAACCACAATAATTGGTTCAAAACATGTTGATTTTAAAATTTCTATGTGATTTGGTCTGGAAATTACTTGATATAATGATGAATCACATAAGCCTACATTCTCAGATTTCATCCCTAGACAAAAGGGAATTGGATAGCAAATTTCATCAGTTTGAACATACGTGATTAAGTTTTGAAACATATAGCTCCTCTAACATTTCTCAAGCAATGTAGATATGCAAATGTCATTCCTATTTTGCTCAGATTATTGATTATCTCAATAATGTTAAGATATTCCGACACATGAAATAATTAAGTATAACTTGGTCTAGTCTATAGTTAGGTAAAGTGTGTTTCTTTAGTACGTACTTGTTGTAACTTACAATCTGACGGTCATGATATGTTCTAGAAATGAAGTGATCCGACAGTTCATTCTCTCTTCGGTATTACCGACACTTGATTCAAGGCTTAACACCTAATTGGTCCATGATCTCTATTTAAAGAGCATGGAGGGTAATTTTTTAGGTGACCGTTCATGAGAGAAGGCTATGTAAATTTTCTTTCCTTTACATTAACAAATTTCCTGAAGTAGCCACGTTGGCTCAAGCTGTGGACTGTTTCCCTCTTTGAGGGTTTTAACCATGTCCAAAATAATGGTGTATAGATTTTTGATCTGTTTCTGAGCGGTGTCATTTAGTGTTCTATCTAAGGAACTTACCCTATAAATTCCTACATGGTATGAGAGCTATTTGAGGGCCGCATCCATTGGTTATCTAAATCTGAAGTTAGTACAACTACACCTAACTATCATTTCCTTGATCTAATGTTTTTGACTGCTTTCTGGCCAAGAGGGCTACTCTATTATGTTAGGAGCATCTGTTCCGGTGAGGAACCCCTTTCATTTCACGCGAAAATGTTTTCGGTAGCTCTAGCTATGTCATTTTTAAGATCTGGAGGTATACAATCTTTGTTTGCATTTATAGTTATTTATCTCTCTATTTATTCTGGTTTATAGTCCTCTATAATTTTTTATTACCGGATATATACCTTTCATTTATGCATATGCTCTTTCCCCCCAACTCTATGTGATCTAGGAAAACCAGAAACAGAAAGAAAGGATTTTTCTCTTGCGTATGCTCTTTTCCATCACGCCTTAGTGCGATCTCAAAAATTCAGAAACATTAAGGAAAATATTTAGTTTCCAACCAAATATAAGTTTAAGCCACAAGGCTTAGATTACCTTTGCTTGTTCGTTTTCAATTGTGTGGTTGTCTTTTTGTTTTGTAGGAAAAAAATGGTTTTCCAAGTAAGCACGCACTCCAAAGCTTCAGTTAGCAAAAAAAAACCCCTTCCTCCTTTCCAAAAATTATTAACCTTTTAAACTAGCTCATTTGGTCCAAAGTTACTTTATGAGAATAGAGGTCTTGGGTTCATGTCTTTTTTTTTAGTTACTTATTCAAAAAAACACATGTAACTTATGTTTTAAAGTTACTTTATGTAAAAGTGTTCTCACCCATTATAAAATGTGAGTCACTTATAATTCTAAAGGTACTTTGTCTTTTATTTAAGTTATAATTTAGTGGATAGTTCAGAAAGTACCATTGTAAAAGTAACTTTCACTTGTTTATAAAAGTGGGTAACATAAAGTAATTTGTGTTTTTAAGTGAACTAATTAGATTAAGTTTTGAAAGCAGCAGGAATTGTTTTTATATAACATTATCATTCACCTCCCAGCATTCACGTATTTCTATTGCATCTTCAACAACTTTTCTTCAAAAAGGCATAACTTGTTCCTCCGATAACAGTTTTCAGAGTTGTTTTTTTTAATTGGCCTATTTTTTCAAGTTATTTCCATTGGAACAATTAGTTTTAGCATCTACAACTTTAGCTTCTTTTAAAATGGAAAGTTACTTAGAAGTAAAGGTCTTTATAAAATAGCCTCAGGCCAAGAGTCTAAACCTAGAGATGAAGATAAGCAAGCCAAATGAGAAAATAACCATGATCAAGCACGTGGGTTGATAGGGATGTCTATTTATCTAGACCTTAGATTCCATATCATAGAAATTGAAACTCTCGATGAAGAAATGAAACAACTCAATAAGGTTTTTGGAATTAAAAGTGAAATTAGAGCCCATCACCTTGAAAATGAGTTTCTTACGTTGGACCCCAATAATTTTTCTTCCATTGAAGATTTTTTGTCCAAGTTCAAGACCCTTAAAATTCTCTTGGAAGGTGTTAAGTTTAAGAAGGAAGATGGTAGCCTTATATATTCCATTCTTACTAAGTTAGGACCAGCCTACTATGTGTTTGTTTACACCTTCCATTCTACTATAGAAGCCTTTATTTCTCAAGTAGAAAACTACGAGTCCCCCTCTTTTGATGCATTTTGTGATTCATTAATAAGAGAGCAAGAAAAAATCTTACATCTTCTTCTGCTTAATACTGGAAACTCTTGTAATAAAGCATTAACAACCAAAAGAAACCAAGTTCAAAGAATCCTAAGAATAAACATCCTAAAATGAATGGTCTTAAATGAAACAAGGGTCCTAAGCAATTTCAGTCTCTGAATGAAAAATCAACTCAAAAAAATGATAAGGCAACTAAAAACGAAGGGAAGAAGACTGGCAGACATTGCAAACTTTGTAATCGTGATGGCCACTTAGAATCCAAATGCTTTAAGAATATGGAAGCCTTGGAAGTAGCAATGATAAAGCATAACATCCATTTGGAGCACTATTCAACTTCAACTTCATCTTCAGGAATAACACTTTCTGCATGTGGTTGTTAAGCATCTCGGTTTGGTTATGGACTAAATGTATCTTCTTCTTATCATTCTCATGAGTTGCTAATTGATTATGGAGCTTCTTATCACATAGCAAAAAACAAAGCCATGTTTTCTTCTTAAAATGATTATAACACCAACAATACATATGTTGGTAATGATAGATCTCTTAGCATTGTAGGGACTAGAACTATTCATCTATAAAATGGCCAATTTAATTGTGTATTATGTGTTCCTACCTTATCCTATAACCTTCTATCTATATATTAGATAAATCATTCAGGTGAAGGTAATTGAATTTTCACCTCATGATGTTGTAATTAAGGACCTAAGATATCCTAGATAGATTTTAGCTACTGGCATTGCTGATGATTGTACAAGGTTGTATAAGTTTAACAAATTTGGGTCATCAATTCTTCCCTCGATATTTGTTGCTCATAATAATGAAGTGAGCAAACTTTGGTATGAGCGATTTGGTCACTTAAACTATCGCTCCCTTCAAAATCTATGTAAAGAAAATATAGTGGCAGGTCTTCCTATGGTATGTTGCAAAGATGGTGTTTATTCTAGATACGTACTCAAAAAACATCATTGGGATAGTTTTGAAAAAAGTGCCTCTTAGCACGCCTTATCCCCTTTACATCTTGTGCATAGTTATTTATGTGGTCCACTTTGAGTTGTTCCATTCTCTCGCTACAAGTATTTCTTAACTTTCATTGATGATTCTCTAGACGCACTTGGGTATACTTCTTAAAACTCAAGAGTGAAGTCTTTAACATGTTCTTGCCCTTTAAGGCCTTTGTTGAGAAACAAACTTGACATCAAATTCATAAGCTAAGATCTGATAATGGCAGAGAATATGTTAACAACAAATTCATCAACTTTTGCACTGAGCAAGGAATTCAATTCCAACATACTATTCCATATACTCCACAGAAAATGGTGTAGCTGAAAGGAAGAATCACACTAAAAGGAAATGGCTAATTATATGATTCAATCTAAAGGACTTCATCTTAAATTTTGGGCAGAAGCCATTAACTGTGAAAATTACATAGTAAATCACACTCCTACTAATATTTTATAGAATATCACTCTAGAAGAAGCATGGAGTGGAATTAAACCATATGTAAGTCACTTTCGTATTTTTGGAAGTGAAGCATAGGCCCATATTCTAGATGAGAAACATAAAGCCTTAGAACCTAAGAGTGAAAATTTTATTTTTGTTCAATCTTGTGAAGATGTCAAAGGACATATGTTTCTTCAACCTAAATCCAAAAATGTTATCATTAGAATATATGTAAAGTTTGTTGAAAATATATCAGCCTACAAGCCTAGTTCAACGGATGTGCCACCTCTCTATATCCCTTCTACTTCTGCAAATATTTATTCTTCATATGATGACAGTGTGGATGAAAATCCTCCCCCACCTTTTTAGGATCCTCCTTCAACTCCTCAGCTTCCAAAATGGGTCCGCGCTACTCGAGATGCAATAGGTGCTCTTGCAAGTGATCCTACAGATCAACATTGTACATGTTCTCAGTTTGATAGAGCATATTCTTTACTGGATCAAGCTTCAGTGAATTATGATCCTGACACCTTTGCAAAAGCTTCAAGCCATCCATATTGGTACACAACTATGAATGAAGAATATCTTTGATTATTGGAAAATGATACATGGGACCTTGTTCCTCTTCCAAAGGGACAAAAACTTGTTAGATGCAAACAAGTTTACAAAACCAAGTTTGGACAAGATGGAAAAGTTGGTAAACATAAAGCTCGTCTTGTTGTTAATAGTTTTTCACAAGTTGAAGGAAATGACTCTACTGAAACCTTCTCCCATGTTTGCAAAATGAACTCTCTCTGCCTTTTTCTTTCCCTTGCTACCTCTTTCAAATGGGAAGTCCATCAGATGGATGTGAAATCTGCCTTCTTGCATGGGGACTTGCATGGAGAAATCTATATGGAACAACCTCATGGATTTATATAAATAGACTCTAGCCTTGTATTTTAGATTAATAAATTTCTTTATGGTCTCAAGAAATCCCCTTGGGCTTGGTATGCCAAAATGGATATCTTTCTTTTAGATACTGGTTTTTCAAGGTCTCATTCTAACAATACTATCTACACCAAGAAAGTGGGTAAGTCTCTTATCATTCTTGTTCTTTATTTTGATGATCTTATCCTTACTAGTAGTGATCCCAACCTTATAAAACATGTGAATTCTAACCTTAAAAATTAGTTTGAAATGATAGACTTAGGACACTTGCATTCTCTTCTTGGTCTTTGAGTCTTGCAATCCAAAGAAGGTATTTCCCTTTCCTAGTCCAAGTATGCCTATGATATTCTATGCAACTTTGACATGGAAGACTGTAAGCAAGCCCCTTCTCCCTTTTAATCTAGAGCCAAACTTTCAGTCACTTGTACTTCCCCTAAAGTTGATGCTACCTTATACCATTATATTGTTGGAAAAAAATTGTATCTGGCACATACCCATCCTAGCCTTTCCTTTGTTGGTGGCCTTATTGCTCAGTTTATGAAAAACCCACATGAAATTCATTGGAAAGAAGCTGAAATAATACTTCATTATGGTTGAGGTACAATTCAATTTGGGATTCATTACGGTGCAGAAGCATCTCCTCTATTGGTTAGTTTCACTGATTTTGGTTGGGTTGGTGAGCCTGATGATCGGAAGTCTACTGCGGGTTATGTCTTCACTCTTGGTTCTGGGCCTATTACATGGGCTTGTAAGAAACATAGTGTCATTTCTCTTTCTTCAGCAAAAGAAAAATATCGTAGTTCCACTGAAGCTAGTAAGGAAGCCGTGTGGGTTTGTCAAATCCTATCGAAGTTTGGTTTTCAGCAGCAACATCTGACTACACTTTTGTGTGATAATCAAAGTGTCATTAACCTATGAAAATATCGAGTCGAAAATCAACATAGCAAACACATTGAGCTACACATGGAATTCATCAAAAATCTCATTCATGACCATGTTCTTGAAGTGAAATATCGTTCAACTGACAATCAAGTTGGAGACATCTTTACAAAGTCTCTCACAGAGGCGAAATTTACTAAACTTCGATTTATGGTTGGAGTTGACGAAGTTTCCACTAAGGGGGGACGAGCTCTAATGCCTCCTTTGTAGGAATTTACAGGGTAAGTTCCTCAGACAGAACACCAAAAGGACACCGCTCACAAACAGATCACAGATCAATACACCAGTATTTTGACGTGGTTAAAACCCTCAGAGATGGAAACAGTCCACGGCCTGCGCCAACGTGGCTACTACAGGCAATTTATTAATAAAAGAATGAAAATTTACATAAGCTTCTCTCATGCACGGTTAACCTACAAATGACCCTCCATGCGCTTTAAATAGAATTCATGGATCAATCGGGTGTCAAGCCACGGATCAAGTGTCGGTAATACCGAGGAGAGAATGAACCGTCGGATCACTACATATCGTGACCGTCGGATTGTAAGTTACAAAATGTACAACGGTAAAGAAACACTCTTTACCTAACTCTATACCTAACTCTATACTAGACCAAGTTGAACTTAACTATTTCCTATGTGTCGGAATATCCTAACATCCCCCCTTAAGAACAACTTGGGATAGGATTGAAGGATTTACAAATATGACACAATAGGAGAAGGAAGGAGGCACTAGAGCCTATCCCCCCTTAGTGACAACTTCCTTAACTCCAAGCATATATCG
>APFE031079075.1:16702-55528 GCA_000404065.3 Pinus taeda | reverse complement strand
AAAAGATACACACTAGCCAGAACCCTGCAGATATGCTAACAAAAGTTGTAACCAGGGAGAAACTGAGAATATGCTCAGTTTCAGTTGGTCTTCAAGGATGACAATGAAGATTAGAAACAACCAGGTCCAAAGAGGAGTCGTTGTCCAACAAATGGAGCAGCGGTGGAGTTGCTACAATCAGTCTCCAAGTGGGAGATTGTTGGGTGTGGAACCTGATTATCTTCTATATTCAAAAGTACCACCACATTGGACCCCAGTTCAAAATGGGGGCGACAACGCCGCACGTAAAATATTCATTGCAGGGGGGGTCCAGGGGGGGGTGGCTTCGACCTTTGGGAGCCCCTCCCTGGAGGGGGGTTTCGGGGGCAGTGCCCCCGAAGCTAAAAACAACTGTAAAATTGCCTTGTAAAAGTATAGTAATTTCTAGTCAATCTGTGCCGTTTATTAGGCGGATGATCTGACAGTAGAACTTATGTTTAGTTTAGGGTTTTTTGCCCTAGAAGGAAACCCCTCTCTTTGTATGAGGGCATTTTGTATTTGAGGCTGTGAGATAGATGTGTATTCTACGTGAGCGAGAAACAGAGAGGTGAGACTGTGAGAGAAGATAGAGGATATTATAGCGGATTTGTTGTAGGTTGTGTCTCTTCATTTTGCTAGATAATAGAAAGGAAGGACTGGCTATTCGAGGTGGACGTAGCCCAAACTGGGTGAACCACGTATATCTGTGTCTCTCTTGTTTTGTGCATTTTCTGTGTTTATATTTCTGCAATATTTTATGTGTTCCATTGCTTCGTAATATATATAATATTCTAACACTGCTCTGAAGGTGGTAGACAAGAACTGCAGTCGAGAGCTTTGTAACATGAAAATGAACCAAATGGTGGTGGAGGCTTAGACCGCACTGTACTTAACTATTGGTGTAATCCGCGGTGAGGAGATGAGGTGGCTAGATGGGTACGTTATCCCCATCCAGACCGTTGGTCCTACGCTAGTGTAATTATGGTTCTTCATGCCGTCTGATTTCCATCACCTCCCTTACTCTCGTTGTACACCATCACCACTACCAGTTTCGAATGTTTTCTTCCCGAGTTGACATGCCACACGTGCTGACGACGTATCTAATCGACTGTTTGAATTAGACATGGCTCAACTAAATTCCACGAGGGTGTGTGAATTGAACGACAGTGGCCAGTTAGCTGGCCATCGAGTCCACTTAATCATGACCATTCCCATAGTTCATGCAATTTTGAAATAGTGTTCATGCAATCGAGGAATAGGTTTAGCCACTTACCTGCTTAGTTGCTATTATGCTATGCATACTTCAGACTTTGGCACCTCATTTCCTCATTGTTGTTGCTACTAGTGCTCGGTATGCTCAACCTTCATCTTATGTTGATGATTCCTTGATCAAGATTTGCCCCTTACGTGCTTCATACATCCTGCTGCGTTTATCCTGTCTCTTGAGTTTGTTTTTCAAAGGGATCAGCTGCTACAAGAATCCTACAGGATTTCCTGTAGCTACTTCTCCTTCTAAAATGTAGGCTGATGCTTGAGCAGGCTTAAAAAGATAGCTGACAAAGGTTTTGAATGGAAGACATAACAGTTGGAAGGTATTAGGTAAGAATAAACAAAAAGAATGATGCTACTTTATTTGTCATTTTCTTTTGTGTTTTCAAAGTGGAAAAAAACAGAATTTTTGTATTTTGTTTGTGCAAGGAAAGGAAAAACCGAGTGGAAATGCGGGTGTGTAGAGATGACATGGAGAGTTAGGCAGATGGATGGTGGTAGGGAGGTTCACAGGCCTTCTAGACGAATTTCCAACCCTTAGGTTCTTCTCTAAAATTGATTTTGGCCTTTCTGTAATTTCTACAGGATCCTCTTGTAAAATACATAGAGCTTCTTGTAGGATGTGAAATTTTCAGAACAAATGAGATTGAGGCCTGGAAAAGGATAAAAGTGATGGAGGGATGGACTATGAAGGGTGCATGCAGTCTGGTCCTATCTTTCTCTCTTGTGTGACCCTCCTACAACCTGCATTTCATTCAAAAGAAGTTAGGTTTTTTCCTTTTTCTTTGTTTTTTTTCTTTTCTGTTTTTTTTTTTTTTTTTGAGATAACTGGGGCACCTCCATGAGGTTTTCACCCTCACTTCCTGCCCTAGGTGCCTCCAAGAGGTTTTCGCCAGGGATATTTTATTCCCTTTTTTTTTTTTTTTTTAGGGTGTGGGTGGAGTGGAGATAGGGACCTGCTCCACTGCCAACACTATTTTTCCCAAATTCTCAATGAACTCCTGCTTGGATAGGGGCTTCCTGTAGATCTTCAATCTATGCCCATTAACGAGCATAGGGATGGCTTCTTAATCTATGGTTCGGATAAGGACTGAACCATTTTCATTGCATTTTTCTACTGTATAAGGTCCCAACCATCTTGTCCTCAGTTTTCCCTTGAAATCCTTATATCTTGAATCATTCAACATCACCCAATCTTCTTGCTGGAATTGTTTTTCTTTGAGGTGTCTATCATGCCATATTTTTCTCTTATTTTGGATTACCTATGAGTGGAGTAGGGCCTGCACTCTCTGTTGATCCAATCCATTTCACTGAAGCAATCTTTCCTTTTGTGCATGGATGAGATCTAGGTCTAGCTGAGTTTCCATCCTTAATGTGTTATATTCAAATTGTATTGACAGTAGAGCTTTCTTCCCATAGACCAACTCATAGGGTGTAAACCCTGTGGTGGTTTTCCATGTGGTGTTATAGGCCCAGGTGGCCTCAACCAATTGATCTACCCAATATTTTCTACGGTTGCTAACTACCTTAGTCAAAATCCATTTGAAAGCTCTATTGGTGACTTCCACCTATCCATTTGCTTGTGGATGATAAGGGGTGGAAGTTATGTGCTTAATCTTGTGGTGTGTGAGTAGGTATTCAACCAAATTGGAGGTAAACTGACTCCCTTAATCTGTAACTAACTCTCTTGGGTAGCCAAACTTGTAGAAGATATTTTCCCTTAAAAACTCAGCTACTTTTTCTTCTGTTGCCACTTTGATTGCCTTTGTTTCTGCTCATTTTGTCAGATAATCAGTACACACAATGATGGAATATTTCTGTTTTGAAGGAGGGTTGATAGGACCCACAAAGTCCATGCCCCACTTCTCAAATGGCTCGAAAGTCACTTGAGGTTGTAGTGGCATCTCATCCCTTGGAGTCGGTTTCCCCATCCTTTGACATTGGTCACATTGGCTGATGTATCTCCTGACATTTTGATGAAGAGTAGGCTAATAGTAACTTGCTTGCAAAATCTTGAAAGCAGTCCTCTTTGCTGCAAAGTGGCCCCCACACAGCCCATCATGATAGGTTAAGAGGATGTCAAAGACTTCCTCTTCCCTAACACATTGCCTCAAAATCTGATCTAGGCCAATTTTGAAAAGATTGCCCCCAATCCAAGTGAATGGGGGGCTTTTCCTCACGATCTTGCTCTTCTCTTTTGAGGACAAGTGTGGCGGAAACTGTGCTGAAACCAAGTAATTTGCTATATCAGCAAACCATGGAGAGAGTACTGAAATAGAAAATAAGTGTTCGACTCGCATTTGATCATTCACCATCCCTTCTTCACCTGCAGGCAGATCTAGTCTAGACAGAAAATCAGCAACAACATTTTCCTTACCTGGCTTATCAACAATAGTCAAATCAAATTGCTACAATAAAAGTAACCATCTAATGATGCAAGAATTTACATCTATTTTATTTATCAAATACCTAATTGTAGCATGATCCGTGTGTACCAATGTTTGATAACCAATGATGTAGTGTCTGAACTTGTTTAGGGAATGGACTACAGCTAGGAGCTCCTTTTCAGTTACAGTGTAGTTTAATTCTGCCTTAGAGAGGTTTTTACTAACAAATATATGGTATCAGACAACTTCTCTTCAAATTTCCCTAAGGCTACTCCTATTGCTTTGTTCAAAGCATCTGTGTGAATGTGGAAAGGTAGGGCCCAATTTGGACCTCTTAAGATTGGGGCAGTTACCAGCTTACCTTTCAACACATCCAGAGCCTCCTAACAATTGTCAGTCCATATAAACTCAACATCTTTCCCCAAAAGAGCAAACAATTGAGAGGCTAGCTTACTAAAATCCTTAATGAATCTTCTATGATACCTTGCTAAGCCTAGAAAACTTTGAACATCTCTTACCTTTTGAGAAGATGGGACCCTTTGGATGATAGCAATCTTTTTGGGATCCACCTGTAATCCTTGCTGAGAAATTGTATGACCTAGCATGGTCCCTTTAGTCATCAGGAATTCACATTTTTTAGGACTGAGGGATAGGTTCATTTCGATACACTTGGCTAAAACGTTTCCCAGGTTAGTAAAAACTTCCTGGAAGTTGGAACCATAAGGGGTAAAGTCATCCATATAGATCTCCAATGAATCATGAACCAGTTAAGCAAATATGCTCAGTCCTGCTCTCTGGAAAGTGGTGGAAGCATTGCATACCCAAAAGGAAGGACCTGGTATGCAAAAGTACCCATGGACAAGTGAAAGTGGTCTTATCCTAGTCTTCCAGGCTGATTTGGATTTGGTTGTACCCACTAAACCCATATAGGAAGGAGAAGAACTTCTTCCCTGCCAGGCCATCTAACACTTGATCTATGAAAGGCAAAGGAAAATGGTCCTTCTTGGTGGCCTTGTTCAGTACCCGATAATATACACAGATTCTCTACTTCCTGTTTTTCTTTGACACTAGCACCAAAGGAGAAACCCATTCACTATCAGAGATGGGGTAGATGAATCCTACATCCAACAACTTTTGCAATTCTTCTTTGACAATGTCCTTAAGGGTTGGATTCATCCTTCTTGAGGCTGCCTAACTGGTTTACAATATTCCTTAATGTAAATTTGATGAGTATAGATGGAAGGGTGGACTCCCTTCATCTCCTTATAACTCTAAGCAAAAACATCCAAGTGATTCTTCAATAAGCTACACAGTTCTTTCTCCTGAGAGGTGGACAGGGATGAGTTTATCTTCAAAGTTTTTTCTGGGCCAAATTCCACATTCTTGACTCGATGGGAGGTCAAATTAGCCACACAGAGATCAACTAGAGGATTAGCTTGGGTTTCTTCCACCAGCTCCTCTAAGGGCAACACACTGGGGGGTGGATTCTGGATCAAGTTCTCAATAAGATCATCCTTGGTTTGTGGAACCCCCATGGTAGTTTTTACTATAAACAATGGTGTGGAATAGACTTCATCCTCATCTTCCTCCTCCAACCAAAGGGGTAAATAATGTTCCAGCAGAGGTTGGGCAGAAGGATAGAGGACTAGCTTCTTGGACATATGCCCATTCTTGATTGTCATGTTCCGAGCTTGGTAGCTGATGTAGGCATCTACGATAGCCAACTAAGGTCTTCCTAGGATGAGAGGATACCCAATGAGCTTTTCCTTTGGATGGAGAACTAGGAAATTAGCAGGGTATTCCCAGGAATCAATAGAGACCATGACATCTTCCACAATCCCCTCAGGGGTCACACTGGAGCGGTCTGCTAACTGCAGTACTGTTGAGGTATTTC
This sequence comes from Pinus taeda, assembly GCA_000404065.3. Taxonomy (NCBI): domain Eukaryota; kingdom Viridiplantae; phylum Streptophyta; class Pinopsida; order Pinales; family Pinaceae; genus Pinus; species Pinus taeda. The sequence goes on along the minus strand of APFE031079075.1, from coordinate 49,960 downwards.
TTAGGGAACCCTAAAGGTTGAGTTTGAGCATAGTGTCCTTGGTTATCAGATTAATGGTAGCCCCTAGATCAAGCAAGGTATGGGAGATTATGGTGCCATTGATGTGGACATCAACTATAGGACTTCCAGGGTCTAGATATTTCAGACAAATTACCTACCCCAACATCAGATCAGATAGTTGTCCTATGACATTGATAGTTGGGGCATCTCTCTTTCGCCTGCCTGGGTGTTTGAAGCACTTCTTCTTGATCATCTTGTTGTATATAGGCATGTCCTTTATGGCTTGGAGAAGGGGTATTTTTACACATAACTGTTTCAGTTCTCCCAGAAGTTCAGTTTCTTCTGGGGTCGGTTGGGTGGTTCCAGTTAGTCTCTCAGGAAAGGGTGGAATGACTTTGGGTTCACTTTCCTGTTTTTCTTCCTCATCCTCCTTAGGAGGAGGTTGGCTATCTGGGAGAACCTTCCCAGATCGTAGGTTAATCTCCTGAATCTCCACAACATAGGTTGGGCATGATGTTTCCCCATTATATACCTGCTGGGCCTGTCTGTTGTTGGGGTTTGGGTTTGGTTGAGCAGGTATTTGGGGTTGTCTTAGAGGAGCAAGATGTAATGATTGAGATTGAGTAGGTGATGGAGGTAAAAGAGTGGGGGGAGAGTTATACTGGGGCCTCCACCCCTGATGAGGTGCACTCCACTAAGGCTGTGGCTGATCATAAGGATGAAATGAATGAGCAACTGGAGGGGCCTGGTATTGAGGAGGATATAACCAAAGAGGGGGTGTGGACCAGGAAGGATGAGTAGGGGGACCTTAAGAAGGCATGGAAGTGGCTTGATTGGGGTTGTAATAGCTCTTGAAGGTCCCTTGCATTCCCTGTTGGTAAGGTTTGGGCCCATGTGGCCTCCTTTGGTTCATGAAATAGAGTGGTTCAGTGGCATCCTCAGCGCCTTGATATGCAGCTTTGATTCTAGGCAAGGAAGGGCATTGATTCATAGGATGGTCTTGTTCACAGACTACACACACTTCTATAGAGTGCAGTGGGCATTCGTTCCTAGGGTGCTTTCTCATGCACCTAGGACAGAAGATGGCCAAAGCTCTCTCAGGTTCCTCTTGTTTCCTTTTGATATGCAAGGTATCCATGTGCATGGCAAGAGTCTGCCTCACCTCGCTCTTGAAATCTTCAAATTTGTTTCTAAAGGATGAGCTGGATGAGGATGTACTAGCTAATGGGTGACTTCCCCTACCTCTCTTCCTAGCTAACCTGGAATGGTTTCTAAGCACAGTCTTTGTGTCATCATAAGGTAGTTGATAAATGTCTTCCCCAGCCAAAAAATGGAGGGTATCTAGAAGGTCTTCAGGGACTCCTCTGATCAGAACCAACTTCAAAGATTTAGGGTCAAGTGTGTACCTAGCCCTTTTATAATTGAGTTGAAATCTCTCTTCATAGTCTTCTAAAGATTCATCACTACCCATGGTCATCCGAAAGATTTATTCCTTGGTTTCCTTTGACCCGCAATAGTCCCAATATTTGTTGTTAAAGGCTTGCTGCATTGAGCCCAAGTTGTGATACTATCTCTAGTTAACCCCATGAACCAGCACAAGGTTGCATTCTTGAGGGTAGAAGGAAACAACTTCAACTTCTACTCGTCTTTTGCATAATCATAGGTTCAATAGAGAACAACAAATTCAAACAAGAAAGTTTCAGGATCTTCGGTAGTCAGTCCATGGAAGTGAGGTAGGGCCAAAGGACTTATGTTTTTCATTTTTGTGTCCCCATTAGTCTCCCAGATAGGAAAGGTACCTTCTATTCTTTCCCCATTCCCTCTAACGTTTCTATTTTCAGCCATGGTCTCAGGACAAATGTTTTCTCGCTCTTCTTCTGTTATAGGATCTTTGTATATCTCTAGAGGTTCACCTATAAGATCTTCTGGATCACTGCCACCAAAGAAGAGAGAAAGGTGACTCAGTGATGTGTTGGGGGTGTTGGGTAGGAATTTTCCTGAATTGTCTCTATTCCTACGAGGCATGAAAGGAAATATCCTTTTTGAATTTTTGTGTTTCTTTTTCCGCTTGTACCTGCAAAAACTGAAATGGATTGAACAACAAATTGTAGCTAAATAAAATAAACCTTTCTGAAATGAAAATTTTAGAATTGAAATGAAAGCAGGAAATGTCTAATCTACTTTTGCTGCAATGAAATTGCAGAATTGAAATGAAAGCAGGAAATGTCTAATCTACTTTTGCTGAAATGAAATTGCAGAATTGAAATGAAAGCAGGAAATGTCTAATCTATGCTTGCTGAAATGAAATTGTAGAATTGAAATGAAAGCAAGAAATGTCTAATCTATGCTTGCTGAAATGAATTTGTAGAATTCAAATGAAAATAGGAAATGTCTAATCTATGCTTTCTGAAATGAACTACTTAGCAGAATGTTGCAGTAGAAAATAGAAGAAAAGCAGTAATCACAAATACTATGATGCTTCCCCGACAATGGTGCCAAAAAGAGTGGTGAGCTCCATTATTGCAGCAATAATGCTACAACTCCTAGGGCTCCCTTCTTTACTTTTATCAACCCGATAGTTCGTAACAAACTTGGAAATGATGGTGCTGTATGCACAAGTACTAGCTCTTACTGCAGGATGTCACTTGATCAAATGGTAGAAGTTCACTAGGAGCTTAAGCCAAATTCTATGAGTTCTTAGAAGAAGCTTTTACTATGATTGCAGAAGACTAATTCTATAGGGACTATTCCACTTGCAGAAAGAGAATGAAAATTGAAATGGAACTCAAACCCTAGCAAACCCTAACAAACCCTAATCATGCAAGAAAAGAGATGGAAAGTATTGAAATGGGTGCCATTGATTACTAAAAAGGTAAATTGTATTTATTCAAGCTACTTTTGAAAAGAAATGGAAATAAATCATCTTTTTGCAATTTTGAGTATTTTTATGTGGATTTATTATGCTTGTAATTTGACTAATTGTGACTGTGCAGAGGTTTGGTGGGAAAGGAAGATAGAGTTGCATTTTGCAGATGGTGAGGAAGGTGTGGAGGGGTCCTGAGAAGTCTCTAGTACCCTTCTGGAGATTTCCATTGCAATCAAACTTCGAAAAATTGCTCGCATGAACTTCTACAGGAGGCTGCAGGGGATCTACAGGGAGTTCTACATGAAGTTCTATAGGAGGAGGCCGAAAGTGATTTTTAGAGGTTTGAAGGTGGAAAAATGGTGGGAAAAAGGAAATGAAGGTTGGATGAAGGTGTTTGAGGGTCTAGGCCTCTGTTAATGAAGATCAGGAAGGAAGGAGAGGGTTAGACTTGCTCAAAGGGTAAGAAAGCGACTTTGTGAAAAAATGCAGAAATTAGGAAAGTTTGGTGAAATGTGGTGGATGAGTGAAGGATTCTATGAAATATGAGCTAGTACAAGTTGTGCTATGGAAGGATGACAAGCTGGAATGTTTTTCAAGTGAGCTTCACACCTACTTCTTAAGACTGACCCAAGCAAAAACCGAAAAAAACAGAGTTTGTCTAATTTGACCTAAAAACTGACCTAAAAAATAGAAAAGTGCTGAAAAGAATTTTATAAATATGAAACTATGTGAGAAAGCCATGGTAAATGAATAAGAAATGGTCTAAGCATGTGAATCCAAGCAAATATCAGCTTCTCCAACTCAAAGCATCACACTAGCAATTGCGTGAAAGGAAAAAAACAATGTTTTTGATAGGAGCAGTAATGCCTTGTCCTCAATTCATGGTCCCAAAGAGGGAGAAAGGGGATCAAGGCTTGTTGGTAGCCCTTTTGGATATTTCTTTATTATTACAACAAACTACTTAACCAACTTGAACCAAGAACAACTAATTTAATCATCAAAAGCAACCTATTTTACCAAAGCAAGATTAATCCTAAACAACAGAAATCAGCTTATGAATGTAAAAAAATATATATATAAATATACAAAAGAGGTGCTGGGAAGCTTGGGTTGGGCCCTAACCCAAGAGCTTCAGCCCTCTAGAAAGGATCAGTGCTAGTTCAAAGCTGGATTCATCCTCATTGATCAAAAAATAATAGTTACATCACAAAACTATTCACAAAAGGAGCTCAAAAATGAGCTGAGTACAATACTGCACAAAAGTAAAAAAATAGACTATGAAATGGCTAACCTATTGAGGCCTGAAGCCTTTTTATTTATACAAGTGAGGACCCCCAACAGTCCCCCTGAACTTAAGGAATTCGGCTACCTAAAACTGGAGATAATAGCAGCCCCACTTGAGTTGCTCGGCTGCCCCTTGGAATCATCGATGTGGTGGCCTTTTAACTCTGAGCTGTTGGTGGAGAACTTGAGGAAGGGGTCATTAATGTAGGAGACACCCCTCCTATAATTCGTCAGCCCTATTTCCTCAAGTTTGGCTGCTAATATGCTCATAAATGCCTGGTCCTTGTCCAAAAATCTGCAATAAATACTCATTAGTCTATGTGGCAAAGTGACTATCCCCATTCACTCAATTGACATAAATATATTCAAAAAAATGCACAAAAATATGGATAATGGTGGATTAAATGGAAATAATAGGCAAAATGAGCCCATATAGTTACCCATTTCTGGGGCTCATCACCTGTCCAGCCACTGTTCCTTCGTCAACCATGGATTTTTGTTCTCTCACGCCATGAATTCATGGATCTTACTATCCAACCAGTCTTCGACCTCTTTCTTAGTTGGATTCCAATGATACGACATCACACATCTCTTATGCAAATTCCGGTCTCGACAACGGAACCATTTGTTGGCTTCATTGAGCCCGACCCAGGTTCAGCATTAGTTAGCCAAACAAATCCCTACACTACTGGCCCTTTCGGCATTAGCCCACAGAGTGTGGACAAAAGTCTCACCTAAAGCAGTATTGGGGGATGCTAGAACCAGGTATTCGTACCCTAAGATGGTTGTGATGTCGTTTTATACCCTTCGTTCCTACTTTCGCGCAAGTCGCTAAAATTTAGGGCTTCGTCAGTCTACCCTTTATTCCACCCTTCAGTACCTCCGCGAAGGAGTACGATTGATTGTGATCTAGGTACTGTTGCACTACTATGACAGTGTATTGTAAAATCTCCCAAGTTATCTTAACTAAGGAGTACGATTGACCTTTACACAACCTTAACTTGCGATCTAGGTACTTTTTCACTACTATGACAGTGTATTGTAAAGTCTCCCAAGTTATCTTAACTGTTTTACTTATCTTACTGATCAATCACAGTGAGTGCCATGTAAACTGATATCCTTACTTGTGTTTAATTAACCAATACAGTCACATACATTCGTGCATCACATGAACATTGTAAATTGAACCCAAAATGCAATATAACCAAATCCATTAACAAGAAATAAATACAAAGAATTTGCAGAATACTTCTCTTTATTGATATCTTTAGATTAATAAAGACTTTATCTGCCCTGCGCACACAACTGCAGGGGTCCTAACACTTAGTTGCGGACTTCCACCCTAAGCCTCTGTGCACTTAGCTATAGAGCCTCTACCTATGCTAAGACCCAAGAACACTTAGACTCAATGCTTAACTCCTCACTTCATTCTTCGCTACTCAAAACTACTTAGAGCGAGCTTACTTAGCTCCTTTTTATACAATCCCATGGTCCGTGAACCATGGGTGGATCTTTACAACTGAATTTACATTTTACAAAATAAGGGCGGACAACCCTTTATGAATCTTGAAACCTTCGCGCTCTGTGACAACAAAATGTGGAGACTTTACAAGTTTATTACAAAATTGTCCCAAAACATGGGCTTTTAGCCCCAAAACTGTCATTAGGGGAACTCGTTCCAAAACGTTATGCAGTTACCTTGATGTTTGGCGCTATATGAAGTGGGAGATTCTTTAGAAGGAAAGGAGGATACAACATAGAATATAGTCTGCTCATTGAACCCCCCTCAAGTGACGATGAAGGGGTAGTGTTGACTATGCCACGAAGTGCGGTTCAGTTAATTACAAAGGGTATCCCGAGGATATCTCATCCATCCACTCCACCTCCACCCCCACTCTTCAACATGGCAAACATAATGAAGATGCCGATTTTTAAAGGAACAGCGACCAAAGATCCAAAAAAAATTTATTTTGTCGCACATGCTATTTGGACAACACAACGGATTATAATATTAAGAAAGAAAAGTTGGTTTTAGCCTTACAGGATCACGTTGTGATAAACACAGTAAAGGACATGGGGCTAAATTTGGCCATGCTTCCACTCCAGACCATCCATGCTCTGCATCAGGGGGTTTCAGATGAACTTATGATTCGAGAGCAACGCGACCTCATAGTCATAAGTGAGTTTAAGGTCAACAATGAATAAATGTTCATGGAAAAAACTTAGGCTCTGAAGGCAAAGGAGGAGATGCAGACACGAAGCTAGAGCTTGGATACAACGATTGAGAAGGCCTACAAGTTAGTACGCAAATTGAACATACCGGAGGATGCCGAGGCCTTAGCAAGAGGAAGGAAATTGGTTGCCACGGTACGTGCATCAAAGGATGAGGTTGGTAGTGTTACCTTTGATTCCCAGATGAAGATAGCAGAGCTGAAGTTGAAGTTACAGGCTAAGACTCCACCAAAGGCTTGGGAGCAGCGCGGAGCAACAATCAAGGAATATATGAACACATTGGATACCACAGTCAATGACTGTGCAACGATGTTTGATGCAATAATGGAATTATGGACAAATCTGTCGGAGGACCCGAACCTGCAGAAGTTGAAAACCAATGTCTGAGAGACACATTAGAAGTATGATCAGGTTTGAGCAACTGCATGCACTTTAGTGTGAGTGCAACACCATGCAAAATTACAGGAAGGAAGGTAGCTGTAAGCATCCGCAGAAGAATTGCAGAGGAAAGAGGCCCTTCTAAAGGCCAGATCATAGCCATGGCTAGAGGAAGCTTGTTAGCTTACTCTGTCACTCTAGGAAAATATTAAGGTGCTACAACAGACACATAGGACAATGTGCCTTGTAGTGGAGGGCCCGACAACATAAAAATTGGTCGAAGAAGTAAAACAGGCTGTGGTGCAGAGTGCTGGTGAAGTTGTAGTGTTATGGATTGAGATCGGGGGTATATGCAGCAAGATCGAGGTTCTAGCTAAGTGACGCAAGGGCGAGTCACGATCTTTGTGTTGGGGGCCTGTTAGGATGGGGTCCCTAGGGTCAGTTTTGGGGTTAGTTAGCCCAAGTTTTGGTATGAAAAAGGCATATTTTAAAGCCAGTAGAGATAGAAAGAAGATAATAAGACCTATATTAACTAATTGGAACCACCACTGCAAATGGAAAAGGAGCTACTTTAAGTTCCCAACCAAATGGTCTCCCTTATAATCTTGAATGGTCATTTTGAGTCTACAACACAACCTTGGTGTTGGTTTTATCTTGGGCTTGACCCAAGTTTGGATTTTACTGTGCACTAACAAAATATTCAATCACTGTCCCACTCGGCGACGACTTGGAAGAAGATCGCAGTCTCACTTGAAGTGACTATGGGAGGATGTAGAACCAGGTTCTGCAGCCTTGAGGGATGATGGAATGTGGTATGTTTATGTTCTTCTATCCTTAACATACATATATTATTTTGCAGGGTTGGATTATGTACTTAACCATGTCATTAAAAACTATAAACAATATTGTGCGGAAGTAACATATAACCAAAATATTGAACATAAAGAAAAAGATACATGATAATCATACATAAGTTATGTCCATAAAAATTGTACTTCTTATATTAATTCCTTGAAACAATGTACAATTCCTCAACTTGCACACCCAGTTGTAGGTGTACATGTACTCAGCTACAGACTTTAGGTCTTCATGCACTTAGTTCCGGAGCCTTTCCTTCAAGACCCAAAATAGATTACAGATATATTATCTTATGCTCATATCATTACTATATTGTTTTTCTTCGACCTACATATTTTCTACCATATATACTAATTACATCAACAGTTACATCCAAATACATGGTCCTCCTAAAAATAATGAACTATTTCCCAAACCCCTTACAAAAATAAGGGACTTCGACCCAGCCTGAATCCCCTAAAACATCGTGGTACATAGCTCCGCAGTACTGGGAACTTCGATCCCTAAGATGCAGAGTTTTGACCAAAACTTTGGCCAAGCTAGGTTGCACCCAATAGGCCCCCAACACTCACATGTGACTCGTCCCGAGTCACTCAGCTGCTTTGCCTTGAATATTCGATGCGATGTTGTTTTAGGTGACGTTGTATTGTTGTAGTATCTCTGTTGCCTACTTCTCTTCTCTACACACTTCTTCTAGTAGTGCCTTTGTCACTGGTCCTGCAATATTCTGCAACACTTCTCCTTCCTTTTGTTGAAGCTCTTGGAGCTTCCAATCCACTTCCTATGATAGCTGGAGAGCCTCATCCTTCCATGGTTGAGTTCTCTCCATCAAAATTTTCTCTTCCATTCTGAGTTCTTCGATCTTTTCCTAAAGTGCCTTTGCTTCATTGATTCTAGCAAGCTTTTGTGAGACTGGAAAGGGATTCGCAAGCCTAAATCTCCTCTAGCTACTTCTTCTTATGCTGGATGTCATCTTCTATCTTTTGTACATTCAGATCTTCCTGCAGCGAAATCCAAATTTGTATGGTATCATCCAATAGTTTTCCACACTCTCCCACTATCTCGGAGATGCCTATCATTGCAGTCTTTAGGTCGATGTAGCTCTATACGTACACTTATGGTAGTGTGGCTGGTTGCAACTTCATTTTCATCTCACTGATCTTTATTTCATATTCATCTTCTTCTTTGATTCCTTGACTACAAGGTCGAGCTTCACGACCTTATCTTCTATTGATTCCTCCTCATGGACATCCACGTCAAGAACTTCCTTGCAAGTGGATTTGACCACCTCTTTCAATCTCTAATGTTGTAGTTCGGCGTGATCCTTATCCTTAATGGCCTAGTCGAGTTGTTTCTTCCTTGTAATGCTTTCTTGTTCTACATGAATATTTAATTGTGAGGTGCGTTGTTCGTGCTCCTTTAGCTCATTTGTGATGCCTTGGTGCGGGTCATGTAATATTGGAATGGGCAATGCTGCCATGTTCATATGGACATGATCCCAACCTTTTACCTGCTACTTGACTTCAACGAAGTTGAACTGCGGAACTCTGTCAGGTATCTGCATTATCCTCATCCTAAATTTCGTCTCTATTAGTCTTTGTGGATGGAGTCCTTGGCCTATCTGTGCTGGTTGTTTCGATGTTTGCACCAATATTTTAAATTCTACAATACTCTGCCCAACACTTTTCAGCAGCATGCCATAGCAATCCTCTATTTGTCTCCATGAATCTGCTGTGTTAGGATATTCCGACACATAGGAAATCGTTAAGTTCAACTTGGTCTAGTATAGAGTTAGGTAAAGTGTGTTTCTTTACCGTTGTACATTTTGTAACTTACAATCCGACGATCACGATATGTAGTGATCCAACGGTTCACTCTCGCCTTGGTATTACCGACACTTGATCCATGGCTTGACACCCGATTGGTCCATGAGTTCTATTTAAAGCGCATGGAGGGTCATTGTTCGGGTAATCCATCTATGAGAGAAAGCTTATGTAAATTTTCATTCTTTTATTAATAAATTACCTGAAGTGGCCACGTTGGCTCAGGCCGTGGACTGTTTCCCTCTTTGAGGGTTTTAACCACGTCAAAAATACAGGTGTATTGATTTGAGATCTGGTTGTGAGCGGTGTCCTTTTGGTGTTCTTTCTGAGGAACTTACCCTGTAAATTCCTACAAGTAGTTCTTAGGAACTCTTGACCTTTCTCTTTTGCATATGAACTCTCTGCCTCTCATAATTGCACACACAGTCACACTGAGATTTCTACTCAACCCACAATGATGCTACATACCGAAACTATACAATTACAATCCTTATTTTCTTTCCTCCAATACAAAGGGAATAATGCTATCTCTATTAACCATCATTATGCCATCCACTCTACCTGATAGTGTTCTCAAACATGCCTTCCCATTTAAATTTTTGGCCTCTACAATAAAATTAATTCTAAGAATGGGCACCTAAGAATTTATCCATCCTAAGAATTAATTCTCAATCAAATTGTTTACTATAGCATGGAATTACACGCTTATTAATTTGCCACTGTGCCTTTGCTAGATTGTACTTCAAAGGTGGCTTCTCTAAGTTATGGTCAAATATCCATTCATCTAGAGGTGATTTCTCTCATTTAATTCTTCCTTGCATGCAAGGAAGAAAATAAATGAATTGATATGTATAAATCAGGCTCTTAAATTCAATTTCTAATCATGGTCCTTGATCCTACAATCCTTGTAGTTTTCCTTGACACTAAGTTGTAGATCTAGCTTCCGACCTATTCTTAACCACGGCCGCTAAGCACTTAGCCCAAAATTATTTTCCATTTCATTTGGCCAAAAAGGCCCTCAGTCACAATAAACGCAAGACCTTAAAAAAACCATGACCTAGTTATGCCTTCCATAATTTGGTGGAACTATTAACTATCAACTAACAATTTCATCTCTCAAATTTTTTATCTTAACCAATACTCCCAACCAAACCTATCTTTTCCTTTCGGGTGAATGGTCTGAGATTAATTTTGTATCTCAGACACATTATCTTGACCAAAACTCATGGCATGCCTTTTTTTCCCTCCATGGTAAACCTTCCAGGGTTTTCCTTCACTAATTTTCCTTCCAGGATTTACCTTCTGGGATTTACCTTTTGGAATCAAGTATCCATCTCCAGGCCCATTATCCTAGCCAAAACTCTTGGCATGACTATTTTTTTCCTCTAGGTGAACCTTTTGGGATTTTCCTTCTAGGATTTATCTTCCAGGATTTTCCTTTCAGGCTTTTCCTTCCAAGATTTATCTTTTGGGAAGGCCCTTCTGGATTGTCATCATGTTGATGTAACCAATCCTACCTAGTGCCATTTGAGTGGCGACACATGTCATTCATATTTGGCCCATTATGGTGCCCAAAACATGAATTATGCACACCACATTTCCTTTGTATTGACATCATTTGATGCCTATAAAATGTTGCACATGCCTGTTAGATGGGAGAGAGAAAATGGTCTTGGGCCTTGAGTTTTTCAACCAATTCCTTTGTTAAATTTTCAAAGGAAAAACCACCAGATTCAAGATTTTACACTTCACTACTCTACATTTCTATGTTGCTGCCAATTAACATGCCATTTACCATCTCGAGCCCTCAAATTCTATGTGCACTATGTTTCTTTCAAGGTAGTCATCCCAGGCTATTATCAACGTAGGTTCTAGCCATTTTGGGTACTCTCTTATGTGCTCACATTAAACCATCTAGTGTAAACTTCCACTGGCATGAACTATGGAATGGGGCTACCTCTGAGCCAATAAAAATTCTTCCTATTGTAGTGTTATTAAGCAATGTTTTCCTAGCTCTCCTTTGGCAACTTCGCTACCTACTCTTACAACTATGTTCAACTTCCAAACTTGGTCTCCACTTTGACCTTTTGCCACCTTTAACTCAACCCATTTGAATTTTTAGGTACGTACCTTTGACTGGAAATAACTCCCAATCTAGGAGGCCATTTGTGGACTTCAATATACTATTGGAAAGCCCTTTTTGAGCATTGTCTAACTATGCAACTTTTAGGCCCCTTTGAGATAAAATCCTAAGGCACAAACTCCTTCAAATGCTAAACCAACAAATCATTATACCTCTAATATTTTATATATTCTCTGCATATTCTGCTATTATGATTATTCTCTACCAAAGCTTGTAAAAACCATGGGTCTCCTGGTGGTGCAGGTAAATTCTCAGTGCGGACACAAACAATTACTCTAGCCTGAGAGAGCCGGTCTAGCCATAAACAAAATATTCTATGGAAAATCTCCTTAAGCTAGGATCAATTAAGAGGGCCTACCTCTTAGAACACTATTTCGCTTGGTGACGATATTGCTTCCTCACTCTAGCTATCCTCTGTTTCCTTCTGTCAAATACCTGAAACAAGAAAACAATAAGAAAAAAAAACGTGATAGCATACAATATTGTATTCAACCTACTTATTAGGTCCAAGAACATTAAGCCATAAAGATGTAAAATGACACTTCATGTAGGAAATCAATCAATAGTTGCACTTATATAAATCAAAATAGATTACAACCAGTTCCTTGACGTTGATGGTCTCCTTTGACGTATCCGGGTTCCCACACTTCTGATAGCACTTCATGGATAGCCTCAACAATGGAAGTTTTAAGGCATATTTCCCTCTAGTCTCAAACCAAACCAAAATCATAGTATTCTCCCTCAAACATACACTAGAAAGGTACAAGCTATAGATGACTTGTTGATTATTCAAACTTACTCCAACACTCCAGCTAGCTTTTGCTTGGGAAAAAGAGAGGTTTAGATAACTTGGATGGATGGGAAATGGTTCCTCTCATCATGGGAGAAGGTATTATCTCTTGAGGTTGTTCCATCCTAATAGGGGAAAGGACCCCAAACTAAATTCTTCGGCTCCACGGCCCAACCATCTACCAGACTTACATTTCGAAGCTTATAGAAATGGAAGCTTCGACTTCTTATTTAAAAAACCTTCCAAAAGAGGATTGACATGACTGGGAAAGGGCTCAGTTGCTCTATAAGGTGCAAGGGCTAGTTTAATCTCTGCAAATTGGTGCGAGGAGGAAACTAGTTAGTAGCGTTGGTCTTGTAAACTAGGATAAAAGGAAGATTCTTGGGAAATGATGCAAAGGGGAATTATTCTGCTCATGAAGAGGGACATATGGGAAGGCATGTTGGGTACACTGTAGAGGTCCACTTGATAAATAGTTAATTAATTTGAGATATAGTTAATTAATCTAACCACTTGATAAATAAAGATATTTAATCATTACTAATAATATTTCCCTCTCAAAAATATAATAAAGTATTCATAGCAACTATATTTTGATTTAGTTTATAATATCTTATTACTTTATAAATCTAAATCTATCGAAATATTTTGTTATAAATAAAGGGGTTTTCTCCTCATTCTACACCATGACCATTCTCATCGTCCCTATTATCATCATGTGACATTCGAGTTCCCATCTTTGAGTTCAAGCCTCCATTACCACTTTTTTCCCATAGCATAAATTGAGAGAAATAGTTGAAGCTAAAGTGAAGAGTATCCAAGTACCCATCCCTTAAAGGGGGATTTGCAGACCCAAGTATACATTTTCTCCTCATCAGGTTTGAAAATTATTATTTTTAATAATAAAGATAATTTTTTGCTATTTCCATTGGGTTCTTAATATCTAATTTTTTGTTATATGTTTTTGTATATTTTCATGTTATCTACTCCAAAGTTTTCATCATTTGATTTGCAGGATTAGTGAGCATATTAGCAGTCATCATTTGTTGTTAGGGTGTTTGTCATCAACAACTTAAGTGGATAATTTTAGTACACATTCCAAAACTTTCAATACTAACAAATGGTGACTCCAATAGGTCTTTATTCATCAACAAATGGTGACTCAATTGGTTTAATTCAGAACATTGATAACTTTTGTTTCAACATTTTTCAGGATTTCTACCCTTTGCTGGAAAATTCTTGCTTCTATTGGATTTCCATATCTTTTTTGTGGGTCACGGGTACCAGCCATAGAGGATATGGCACAATATGGAATAGATCTGTTGAGAAGGACCTTCGTTAGGGGAGAACACTTTTTGGACCAGTAACCGCACCCTAGAACACACTTTTTGACTAGTTTCTACATCAGGTGTACTTAACACCTCAGAATCCATGTCCTCCTTTTTTCTAGAATTTTTTCATAATTTTCATTTTTTGTTTGAGAGTTTTTCCTATGTGTTGGGAAGGGTTTACATACTATTCTTGGTCAATCCTGGGCCTAGAGTCTCTTAGTGTTTTTCTCATTTTGAGGAAGGAAAAAACACTTTAGGGTTTAGAATACACCGGTGCCATTTAGGAGAAAATTTGTTGAGTTAAGGAGTATAGTTTATATAAATTTCAGCTAATGTTTTCCTACATTATTTCCATAATTTTCTAGTCCTTTTTATGCCATAATTACAACTCTTTGTTTCCTTCTAAGACTTGTGATGCTTTTCTTTTTAGGATCCTCTTGAGCATCCTCCGTTTTTTGGAGTTTCATTTTTGCTATTTTCCAACACTGCCTCTTTTTTTTGGTTGGTATATTTACATCATTTCAACGTATTTGGCCTTAGATCTCAGTACCTATAGACATTAGATATTTTTATCCATTCATTCCTTTGGGTCACTTTTTTTTTTCCATCACCTTTGTTGCTTCTTCATATCCATTTTTGATGGAGTATTGTGTGGTTCAACTCGCCTTTTATTTTATTTTTCATTTCCAGTATTATTTACAGTATATGCACTTTATTTTTCAGAAGCATTGGCATCATAAAATATGCTCAATTAACTCATCCATTGGCGCATTATACATGCACTCACACCCTTAGAGAATGTGATCTTGGCTACATGCTCCAAGCTAAGACTCCAAACACTCCACATTAGAAATAACTTAACTCACATAGATTAAGGATATTTTGGAAATAAGGCAAAAGAATCTGGTAGTTAGGTTTAGGATTTGTGGGATATGATTCAAAAAACTATCAGGGTCCAAGCCTAACCCCCTTATTTATGTAATAAGGTCGAGTCATAGTTATATTTATTTAAACAATCAATAAAGCTCATATTAATAATTGTAAGTGGTTGACCCACATTTAAAGAAGGGACCACAGTTAGTTGCAATTGGGCCATGGTATTAGATAGATGGTATTAATAAGAACCACGTTACTGACCCATGGTATTACATGTATGAATCCTATATAAAGGATAGAGACTCCCCTTGAGGAGAATCATGTCTTATTTTGTACTTGAGCCTAGCTCTATTGGAGGCTACCCCCTCGAAGAGGCAAGTGAACATTGTTTTCCTTTTCGAATAATAAAATACATGCTATTATTTCTTATTGTTCTATATTCTATGTATATTTATTCACATATTTGGTATTCTAGTATCTTCTTGTAGGTCAAGAGCATAACAAGTGGTATTAGAGCACTTTCCAGGGCCAGTGGGATCTCCATTTTTAACATAATTTTTTTTTGGCTAGAGACATGTTCCAGCGCCTTTAAACCATGGGATCTGTAATTGAGTGCATAAACCTATGGATTTGGGGAGGAATGCATGCAGGAAATACAAGAGGTTTTCATGCTTGTTGGACTCCCTAGTAACCCCTGTGGGTACCCCTTCGAGTAGTAGCGCATTAGATAGAACTGTGCACGAACTGTCTTCCAAGTACCCTCTAGGTATATCGGAAACCCCCTAGACTCTCTTGACACCTTGCCATAGATAAATTGTTGGTTGTCTTGCTACTAAAGTACACCAAGAACAACACTCGAGGAGATTACTTGCACGTACGATATGGTAGTCGAGTTGTATGGCTAAGGGTACGACTGATCCTCCTTGGTTAGTGCCCTGAAAGATTGGGCCAAGTACTACTATCAGACCCTCATATATATTGCGATCTGCAGCACCTGACACTCCTCGAGACCATAGTTCCCTTATCTCTCTCTCTATCATGCAGTCTCTAATTTCCAGGTCTAGATTGCTGATGGGGGGACAATGAAATGTAAAGGCCGTTGTGAAAATGTCAAACTTCAAATGGGGGATTATCACCTAAAGACCCACATGTTTTCCATCAACATGGGTTGGTGTGACATTATCTTGGGTGTTGAATGGCTCTGTACAATTGGTCCAATCACAATGGATTTCCAGGAGTTATATAGGAGCTTTAAGCAGAACAATTACACACATACCCTACGCGGTGTTAGAAAATTATATATTACGGAGCAATGGAACACATAAAATATTGCAGAAATATAAACACAGAAAACACATAAAACAAGAGAGACACAGATATACGTGGTTCACCCAGTTTGGACTACCTCCACCTCGAACAGCCTGTCCTTCCTTTCTATTATCCAGCAAAATGAAGAGACACAACCTACAGTAGATCTGCTATAATATCCTTTATTTTCTCACAGTCTCACCTCCCTGCTTCTTGCTCAGAGAATACACATCTATTACACAGCTTCAAATACAATGCCCTCATACAAAGAGAGGGGTTGCCTTCTAGGGTAAAAAACCCTAAACTAAACATATGTTCTACCGTCAAATCATTCGCCTAATGAACAACCCAGATTGACTAGAAATTACTATACTTTTACAAGGCAATTTTACATCTATTTTTAGCTTCGGGGGCGTTTCCCTCGAAACCCCCTGCCAGGGGGGGCTCCCCAAAGGTCGCAACCACCCCCTGTGGATCCCCCCTGCAGTGAATATTTTACGGGCGGCGTTGTGGCCCCCATTTCAAATTGGGGTCCAATGTGGCGATACCTATGAATACAGAAGATAATCAGGCTCCACACCCAACATGTGGACTCCAAGCAGGTGCTCCTTCTATGATCAACTCGCATAGGATGGAAAAATTGTTAAGAAAGGGGCCACCAAGGAGTTATAGCCCAATTTAATTCCATCCAAGCCTTCAAACCCACTTCCCTTCATATTCACCCAGAGATGCAACAAGTCTTAAACAACCATCTGCAGGTCTTTGACAAGCCTCATGAGCTTCCACCCTCGAGGGGAGAACACGATCATATCATTACTTTGGTCCCAGGGGAACAACCACCAAATATGTGCCCATATAGATATCCTTTTGCCCAAAAGAATGAAATTGAAAAAATCATGAAGGAACTCTTGGAAGTCGGTGTCATTCATCCTAGCATTAGTCCTTATTCATCGCTTATGGTCATGGTGCTCAGAAAAGATGGGGAATGGCATATGTGTCCAGACTTCAGGGCCCTCAACAAGCTGATAGTCAAAGATAAATTTCCCATCCCGGTTCTTGATGATTTGTGGGATGAACTAAATGGGGCTCAATTCTTTACTAAGCTCGACCTTCGCTCACGCTATCACCAAATTCGCATGAAAGAAGTAGATATTCCAAAGACTTTTTTTCCGAACTCATGAAGGCCATTATGAATTCCTAGTCATGTCATTTCATCTCTGTAATGCCCCATCCACTTTTCAAAGCCTCATGAATCACTTGCTCAAACCATATCTTAGAAAATTTTTCCTTGTTTTCTTTGATGACAACCTCATCTACAACCTCACCTAGGAAAAACATCTTTAACATGTAGATCTACTCTTGCAACTACTCCAGAAGCATAAATTATTTGTCAAATTGTCCAAGTGCTCTTTTGGAATGGAAGAAGTTGAGTATTTTGGCCACATTATGGGGTGTGAAGGTGTCAGGGTGGATCCCAGAAAGATCTAGGCAATGCAGGATTGGCCTCAAACAAAGACCGTGAAAAGCTTGAGAGTATTTTTGGGTCTCACGGGCTACTATCACAAATTTGTTCGCAATTATGGTCGCATTGTTGGACCCCTCACTCACCTTCTCAAGAAAAATTCATTCCTCTATAATGATGAAGCGCAACAGGCATTTATTGCTCTCAAACATGCCATGTGTTCCTCTCCCTTATTGGCACTACTCGACTTCACCAAACCTTTTTTGATTGAATGTGATGCTTCAAGTATGGGTATTGGGGTTGTCTTAATGCAGGAAGGTTGACCCTTGGCCTTCACTAGCTGACAACTAAGTGGGACAAATCTGGGCCAATCTACCTATGAGAAGGAGATGAATGCCATATTACATGTAGTAGATACCTGGTGACCATACTTATTGGGGCGGAATTTCCAAATCCGCACAGACCATCAAAGCCTTAAATATTTTTTGGAGCAACACCTATCCTCGCCACAATAAAATAAATGGCTAGCCAAAATGTTGGGATATGATTATGAGATAATTTACAAGAAATGGCGTGAAGATGTCATAGCGGATGCTTTATCACGCCAATTTGAGGAGGAAAGCACCCTGCTAGCAATCTCTCTTACCATTCCAAAGTGGATTGAAGAGGCTCGCAAGGAATTTTTTTCACATCCTTTGCTCTCCAAACTCATTAATAAATTGCAGGCGGATCCAAGTTCCAAAGTGGGCTACTCTTGGCAGGATGAGATGCTTCTCTGCAAGGACAAAGTAGTGATATCACCAACATCCACCCTCAAAAGTCACATTTTGGAAGAGTTGCACTCATCTCCCATTGCAGGCCATTCAGGCTTTTAGAAGACTTATGCTCACACTCAACATTCATTCTTTTGGACAGGCATGAAAAAGGACATTCTTACTTTTGTACTTTAGTGTGATGTGTGTCAGTGCCACAAAGGAGAAATAGTCAAATCCCCAGGCACATTATAGCCATTACCCATCCCTGCCTCAATCTGGATAGAGGTTTCTATGGATTTCATTACGGGTCTTCCGAAGTTAGGCAACAAGTCAGTGATCATGGTGGTTGTGGATAGACTTTCTAAGTATGCTCATTTTTTGCCCTACCCCACCCTTTTACACCACCTTTGGTGGCTCAATCTTTCATGGACCAGATCTTCAAATTGCATGGCATACCCACTTCCATTATGTCTAATTGTGACCCGATCTTCACCAGTAACTTTTTGCTGGAACTCTTTAGGCTACAAGGTACCCAACTACAACTCAGTACTTCCTATCATCCCCAAATTGATGGTCAAACTGAGGCAGTCAAAAAATGTCTAGAGACCTACCTCAAGTGTTTCACTTCAAAAAAGCAACATCTATGGGTACAATGGTTACCTCTAGCTGAATGGTGGTATAATACTAACTATCATGCCACCACCAAAATGACTCCATATGAAGCATTTTATGGTCAACTCCCTCCTTCACCTACTTATATCCAGGGATGCTCGAAGGTACAAGCGATTGATCAACTCCTACAGAACCATGCAACCATGTTGGCCCACCTCAAAGAGAATCTCCATCAAGCTCAAAATCGAATTAAGTAATAGGTAGAATAACATAGTTTAGAGCACAATTTTCAAGAAGGGGATCAAGTATTCTTGAGGTTGCAACCATATAAGCAAACATCACTCAAAGACAAGGGTTGTTAGAAATTATCTCCAAAATTCTACAGACCATATCAAATACTTCAGTGCATCAGAGAAGTAGCCTACAAGCTAGGCTTGCCACCCACTGCAAAAATCCATCCTGCCTTCCATGTCTCATGCCTCAAGAAATTGGTTGGGAATCATTGCAGAATTCAAACCAGTCTATCGGAATTTGATGAAGAAGGTTCACTCTGGCTCCAACCTAAACAGGTTCTTGACACACGAGAACGGCACCTGTGCAGGTGCACAATTAATGAATTCCTCGTCAAGTGGAAAGACACCTCTCCAAAAGATGCGACTTGGGAACCAGCCACTATTCTTCAGCAATTTCCACAGCTTCAACCTTGAGGACAAGGCTATTTTTATGGGGGAGGGCATGTTAGGGTCCAACCCTGACCCCCTTATTTATGTAATAAGGTCGAGTCATAGTTATAGTTAGTTAAAGAACCAATAAAGCCCATATTAATAATTGTAAACTGTGGTTGACCCGCATTTAAAGAAGGGACCACAGTTAGTTGAAAATGGGCCATGGTATTAGATAGATGATATTAATAAGAACCATGGTACTGATCCATGGTATTGCATGTATGAATCCTATATAAAGGATAGAGACTCCCGTTAAGGAGTGTCGTGTCTTATTTTGTACTTGAGCCCAGCTCTATTGGAGGTTGGCCCCTCAAAGGGGCAAGTGAATATTTCTTTCCTTTTTGAATAATAAAATACATGATATTATTTCTTATTGTTCTGTGTTCTAGGTATATTTCTTCGCATATTTGGTATTCTAGCATCTTCTCGTAGGTCAAGAGCATAAAAAAAACCCCCTTTCATCACTTACACCAAGACATAGACAATTGTGCTTATAGGGAGCTTGAAATCCTTCACAATCCCATGTTCAAAACTGGTGCACACCAGAAACACGATTCATAGGGGGTGAGGCTTAGGTCTTAGTGTGTGCAACTATCCACAAGGTTACCTAACTCATTGGTCGAGGGATCCACATTGTTGACTAAATACCAAGAATAACATGATTGGACCACCCCTATGGGACGAAGGTAGCCTTAGTGTCTAGTCTTAGGAAAACACCCTATAGGGATGGTTGTTGGAAGCAACCATCTCTGTACCCCACCTTCGTCTAGTCAGCCCTACTTGTGGACATCAGAATCCATAAAATAAGAAGTATTTTGGAAAGCTATCTAAAACAATAGAACTAGGGCTTGATTCATGATTTAGGCAACCTTTAGCCTAGAGGTATTTTTTTTATAGGAGGTGTTTGGTTGGATTAGAGTGACATATCATTATAATTAGTTTTCACTTCACATCATTGCATTAGGTGTTTTCTTGTTGTTTTTTACTTTCTTTATTTATCCTCTCCCCATACTATTTCAAGTTCTATTTTGTCCTGACACCATTTCACCCCCAAAATGCTTGTCACGGAGACTTCATGGCCTTCACCACTAGTTTCCTTTAGGATATTCTCTCACCCCTGCTTGACAAGTAAGTGTTACTCGATCTCGTCCTCCACCTAGTCCACATACAAACTGTACTTCTTCTTATTCCTCAAGTTCCTCCTTTGATTACACATCTTCCCAACACTAAATCACTAACATGTTAGGTGCTAATGTAGGTATTGAAAACCTAGGTGGTAACACTAGTCCTAACGAGGGTAACCCTACAGGTGGTAACACTAGTCCTAAATAGGGTAACTCTACAGGGGGTAACACTATTATTATCTAGGGTAACACTACAGATTGTAACACCAAAGGCTCTTTAGATATGGCCACTAATCCAATCTTACTTCCCTAAATGGTTGGTAAACTCAAATATCAACATGTCTTTCTGTAGTGCTAACGAAGGTATCACCTAATTCGAAAACGGATTGTTTTTGCCCCTCAAATTCAATTATTTGTATGAGAAGTCATGTGCATGATCCAGGCACTAAGATTTACATTATTGTATTTACTAAAGAGTAAGTGAATGCTAAAAATGGGTTTTATATCCAAGTAATAAAATCATATAGAAAATTGGTATAGTTTAAAATCTAGAAGTGGATGAAACAATGTGCAATATATAAATAATGACAAATAAGAAGAAAGTACATGTTTGAAGACTTGCACTAGTAAACATGGGGCTCTTAACATTGAGAGTTCACTAGAGAAACATTGTGTCTATGTTGCCAATGATCAGCGTCAGGACATTGTCAACTTATGAAGCTATTGTAATAAAAATTGTAAATTCCTTAAATTATATTGTAATTTTCCAACATAGTTTTGAATTGTGGAAAGCTTGTTGGAATAAATTTATTCCAAGGCTATATCAACTACATGTAATAATAATTTGAGAATTTCATATGAATAGGTTGGTTGGATATAAAAGGATCTTAAACTTCTCAGAAGCCCTAGCTACAAGGTTGATTTTGGCAGTTCATCTCAAGTATAGGTTTGTGGCACAAAGTTATAAAAAAGAAAGTGTACCTACCCTCCTCCAATCATGCAATGAATCCAACGTATTATGAAGGTGGAAACTAATGCCTCTCATGTTTGGTGAGTACCAACAAAATCATTTCTTATACCTTTCTTATTATTGGGTCGCATTTTAGTTAACAAACAGGGAATGGAAATTCTATTAGAATTACAAGTGACATTTGGATTGGTTTAGAATTTGATTTACATATGGATAAAAATCTAAACATATTCATGGATGATGCAAGCATTCTATATAATAGACCTTTTTATTGGCTTAATTGAAACATTGACAACAAAACCGTCATTTGTGGATTGTCCTTCCTCAATAAACAATTCCATGTATCTCTCAAACATATACTCTAGCACACAAGATTCCCTCGGTTACTCCTCTTAGAAACAAGTTGTTCATTAAAACAGCTGGAGTAATTGGATGACCCATATAACCATCTCCATTTTCACTTGATATGCACTAGTATAAAGCTGTTAGAAGATGTAGAAAAACGAGAATGGTGAGCATATCCATTGACATGAAAACACATAGTGAACTTTGGATATAGTATAGAGTTTTAATTTGGATAATAAAAAGGATTGATGACAATGGTAAGGAAATTTGATCTCCTTTTAAAGGGTTGATGATGATTTTTAGTCATGATTATCAAAGCTAAAGGTTGAAAAAAAAAATCCTAAATACCATCTGATTACCAAATGAAATTTTATGATTAGAATAGTTAGATAACGCACATTGATTCTAGGGCTAGCTGGAAAGTACAAAGTTGCTAGAATTGGTCTAAACAGTATTTTCTCTATGCAAGGTAGAAGGAAAAGAGGATTTAAGGCACATTTATTGGAATAATTAATTATTCCAAACAATCTATTGTCCCTATCCATGTCCTCGTGGGCCCTATCCATGAGACGACATGGCCTCGCCCACATGGAGGCCATGTAGGTACCTTCCAAGAATGGAATCATGTTGGTTAATGTGGTTGTGCCATCTAGGCCACATGTGGATGCAACATGAATACCACACGGGTGCTATGTGGCAGCCCCCATTATAGATGATGCGTAATATGATTAAGAAAATTTCAAGTAGGAATAACTTTCAATTCGGGAAACAGATTGAGATAAAATCTCCACGAGATGACATAATTGTAGCATCAGATTTTATATTTTATGTTGTGAACTCATCTTCATAATAGACATTAAGAATCAGGTCAATTCAACAAGTAACCCTTTCCATAACCCAATCTAGTAATGGGGTGGGAGAAGTTGTTAGTACTTGGGTGGGAGAAGATGTTATAATTGCAAATGTAAACGAAAGGCAAATGCTGAAGTGAGCTTGGACAACATGATGGATTGTCCCATAAGAAAAGCACATGCACAAAGGCCATCTTTTTGGATAATTTTTGTTTCGTCATCATCAAAGAGGATAGTTCATGTCATCATCAAAGAGGATAGTTCCATGTTTCGTCATCCAGTAGGTCCAACAAGATTGATTAAACATATTGCAACTTCACCATCATCCAATTGTTATACTTTTAGAAGTGGCATTGATAACCTAAAACATGCACATCATTTAACATTATTAAATATTGTGCAACTTCACATGCCTAGGGCCATTGATTTTCTTTGTCAATGGTGGATATAATCGAAACTTTCCAACTCATTAACATATTAAATTTTTGGCTCTTTGCCCTAATGTTTGGTCAGTTAATTTAATATTGAAACTTCAAATAGCCATATCTTCTCATCTGGGAGGAGTTTTTCTAAGTAGGAAATATCGTTGGAAATATATTTATGAGATTTATGAAACCGTACTATTAGTAAGATCTTTCATGTTGAAAATGGAAAAAAGAATTGCTAAAAAAAAATGCTAAAAATAGCATTGCTATAAATAACAGTTCAGGTACCAGTGTTGGATATAGCAACAAGGAATGAAAAAATGGAAATTCTAAAAATAGTGTTGCTATCAATAGCATTTCGGGATGGATTCCAATTTTAATTAGTCCATGAATTAAAATGGAGAATTAAAATTCAAATTTAGTCTCAAAAGTTGTTTGAAAAATAATTAATTAATTCATCTTGAGTTAATTAGTTGTAGAAAATCAAACATGAAGTCTATGTGAGGACATGCAACAATTTCACCATTGATTGAGGAAGTTATCCCTTGATTAAAGGAGATCAGGATGAGTTGAACTTTGAGTTGTAATTAGTTAGCTCAATTATCTAAGTTAAGTCTAGTTAGATTAGTTCCAACAATTTGTGGAATTAATTGTGAGTTCAGTTACTTAATGTTTGCATGCATGTAATTGTTGCTCTCCAGATAATTGAATACTCCCTCATAAATAACTCATGCATGTCAGTTCAGTCAGAGACCCAGTTGAGATCGGAGGAAGGGACAGTGTACTACCAGTTGGAGGATTTTTCCTATATAGGAAACTCATCCATGCAAAAGGAATTATCTCCTTCAGGACTGCGCAGTTAGATCAGACGTTAGTGAGTGTGTGAAGAGGCCAATTCACATAGGTGGTAGCACTGAACCATAAGGAAAAATATGCAAGGAAATAGGAAGCTTGGAGGGCAGAGGAGAAGGTTTGTGAGAAGCCTTTGACTGATTATGAGCAGCAGTTGGACTGCAGAGAGAGCAAGATAGCTTGTGAGCTGATTCTTTTTGTAATACTGAACATATTTCCACTTGTATGATAATGCAAAGATTGGGGTTTTAGGCTGAGGCTTTCCCTGGGTTATTCTTCTTTTTTCATGTGATTGATTTCTCATTCTCAGTTATATGTGTTCTATTTGGTCTTGCTCATATTCGATTAAGCTTCCGCAAAGATTATTGTAGAATTAGATCTTGTATTTTGCTTTAGTACATTGCATAATCTGTTGATCTACAGTGGAAGTTTCTACATGGTATCAGAGCAAAGGTGATCAAAGCAAAGAACGGTATACAAGAAGGGAGAAGATCGAAGTTGGAGGTTCCTAAACATAGAAACCGAGTTCTTATCAAATTTCAATTTCACCAATGGCATTCAACGGTTTAAGACTCGAGTATGCCCTTGATGGCAGATCAAATTTTATATCCTGGAAGGATCACATGGAAGCAGTATTAGAGGATAACACTCTAAAGGACTTCACTGATCAAGAAGTTCCCAAGTCGGCAGCAGCTAATGGAAGAGAGAAAATGCCAGATTGGGAACGACTTTTGTCAGATCTGATGTAGGAGTAGATAAGGAGAAGCACTAGAGATGGTTCTTCATCTAGGGAGGATGAAGAAAACTCTGCCTTAACAAGTAAGGAAAAGAAATGGAAAGAGAAGGATTCTCGTCCCAAATTTAGTTCTTCCTATGGTGGGAAGAAGTTTGACAAATCAAAAGTTCGATGCTTTTGTTGTCATGAGGTGGGCCATTGTGCTACAAATTGTCCACTGAAGAAATCCAAGATGGGATCCAAGGAAGGATCTGAAGGTGAGGCATTGGCCTCACAATTAGAGTTGGATTTCACCCTCTTCACATGCATGGTTTCATCCATGGTGGGATGTGGTTGGTTTCTTGATAAACGCCCCCTTGGTGAATCTTTTGTCAACATACTAAATTCAGAACAGAACTCCGATAGGTCTTTCCTGGCTTTGGATACTTCCACTATTGCTGGAGAACTCCACAACAAGTTTTCTTATGTGATTATTAAAATAATATTCAGAGATCAGTTGATAGTGTTTTTTTCCTTAGAACGTAAACTCTTAAAAGTGGTCACTTCTTCCAAAGTGGCTATACAACCTATATGTGACAACTACACCATGGAAAGGAAAATTGTATCTAGTAAATATCACTAGTTGGGTATATACAGGCAACGATGATACTACCACACTCATTCCCATACACGTTGGCTTTCAAAGCAACATCCGGGTAGTGGGAGGAGAAGAGAACACAATGTTTGCTCGACCTTTAATGAAATTTCCTACATATGTCCCACCTTCTTGTATGAATGTAGAGTCTGCAAGGTCAATGCAGTCAACCATGCTAATCTTCATATCAGTTAAAAAGAGATGTTATGTATTTTATTTTCCAATAATGGTGGAGAACATAGTTAGTGGAATGAGAAAAAGATAACTGCAGATTTTCACAAAGATGCCATGTATCCTATTCTCCAATAACCGTGGAGAACATAGTTAATGGAATGTGAAAAAGGAAACCAAAGATTTGCAATTGGGAAGTTTATCTGATAAAAGACATACAAGCACACTCCATACCACTTGATCACTTATAACATTAGTCCCTATATCAATAAAATCTGAGGCACTCTAATATCTGATTTGATACCATAAACGATATGTGATTTGATGCCATAAGGGATATCTACAAGAAGTTTGGGACACATGTGGTTTGGACTGCCAACAACCCGCATGGTTGAATTAAACAACATGAATTCACATATTAGCACACTCTATACCACATGATCATTTATAAACAAATGTCATACTTTCCATATTCTTTAAAAAACATTCTGCAAGTGAGTACATCTTATTTGAAATCCCTCTTTTGCTATATATTTACATGTGTTTTGTAACTATGGCTTACAAACAAGTGATAAAATTTCTTGTAGATTTGTAGCCTTATTGACTCTAGATAAAGAGGCCTCAGAAACACCATTTGTTTTATTTTCCTCATCACTCTTGTGCATCTCTTTTTCAAGTCTAGTTGCATAACATTTATGCCTTTTAGTATTTAAAGCCACATTAGACACCATTTCAGTAATAGCTTTGCTTCCAAATCAAACTTATTCCCTATTATTCAAGACATAGTATCCATATGAAGATTGTGATTTATCCTTGAGTTCAACATTCCTAACAATAACATTGAGAATATCCATAACTTTCTCCAACTAACCACTGCTTCCTAAAACTAGTCGCTCATTAAGACATTTGAGAAGCACAACTAGAGATATTTCTCCTTTCTAAGAGCTATCTAAAGACCATGAGATGATATTTTCTTCAAGTAAAATTTCTTTCCCTTTAGCTTTCTTCAATTCTAAGGTTGTCCTACATGACGACTCCAATATTGAATATGGTTCCACATAAAATAGAATATTTACAATAGATAAACAATTTTTTCCAACTATGTCAAAATTTACAGTATTTAATGAAATATCAAAGGTGGGAATACATTTGATAATCATGAATAAGTATACAGTATATTCCATTAACAACCATAAAACCTATGGGATGTAGCCTCATTTGAATATTCTCCTAATACCATATTTTTTGGCCTCACCATATCTATCAATATTTGAAAGACATGTTTGTGTAGTATTGTGTCCACAAAGACTTAGGAGGATCTTTTGCAAAATTTATTTATATATTAAGCTAGCTTCTAAAGTTGGCATAGTGATTTTAGAGAAATATTATCGACCAAATAATTCCCTTCAACTTATTTCAACTATGTTGGAAACAATGTTTAATACAGATAGGGGGGTTGGAAGATTAGTACTAATTTGATCTTTTATACAAATTTATATGTTCATTTAAGCTTCGAAACCATTCATGTAAACCATCAACACCAAAGCATGGTTTTCATTATGATGTAAAATGAAATATCCTACTTTGTTTGCATCAAGAGTCTTTGTGAGCAACCACTCATAGGAAACACCAACTCATTTAGATTGTTTGTTAGAACCCACTAGCAACAAACACTAATGCCCCTCCTTCTATAGATACCTGATTAATTTTCTGTGAAGAACTAAATTCATGGGTTTATGTAAGCACCCACTTGTATGAGCCACAACCTCCAAGCTCTCCTTAAACACCCAGTAGATGGAAGCACCAACTCCCTGAGATGTAGGCCCCAACCCACACTCATCAAGGAAACTAATACTCACTATAAATGGTATCCTATCTACATATTTTCAGCTCTGCTATCATTCACTTGGACCTATGTTCTCCTCTGCATTTGACCTACGTTTTTCTTGGAATAATTCACTTTACTCAACCCACACAACACTTAGTCCACATTACAACAACATCCAGTTCTTCTACTGCCATCCTAAGATAATAAACACTCTGTAGCTCTCTACCTTGACCAGTTCTCAGGAGCCCTTGACCTTTCTATTTTGCATATGAACTCTCTACCTCTTAGAGCAGAAAAAAAATTCACACTGAGCTCTCTACTCAACTCACAATGATGCTAGATCCCCAACTACACAATTACAATCCTTCATTTTTTCCCTCCACTACAAAGGGAATATTTCTATCTCTGTTAGCCATCATTCTGTCATCCACTCTACTTGATAGCATACTCTAACATGCCTTCCCATTTTAATGTTTGGCCTCTACAACAAAATTAATTCTAAGAATGGGCACCTAAGAATTTATCCATGCTAAGAATTAATTCTCAGTCAAATTGTTTACTCTAGCAAGTAATTACATGCTTATTAATTTCCCACTGTGCCTTTGCCAGATTGTACTTTAGACATGGATTCTCTAAGCTATGGTCAAATATCCATTCATTCAGGGGCTATTTCTCTCATATTAATCAGGCTCTTAAATTCAATTTGTAATCTCAGTCCTTGATTAAGCAATCCTTGTAGTTTCCCTTGACACTAAACTGTACATCTAGCTTCCAACCTATTCATATTCGCATGCACTAAGCTCTTAGCCGAAAATGATTTTTCATTTCATTTGGCCAAAAAGGCCCTTAGTCACAATAGCACGGGAGACCTTCACAAAACCATGACCTGGGTATCCCTTCAATCATTTGGCAGAATTGTTAATTATCAGACAACAATTTCATCTCTCGGCTCTGTTATCTTGGCCAATACTCCTAAGAAACGTTTCTTTTCCTTTCGGGTGAACCTACTGAGTCTAATTCTATGTCTCTTCTGCTCATTATCCATGGTAAACCTTCTTGTATTTTCCTGCAGTGATTTTCCTTCTAGGATTTACCTTTTGGAATCGAGTATCCATCTCTCGAGCTAATTATCCTAGCCAAAACTCCTCGCATGACTCTTTTCTTCCTCTGGGGTGAACCTTTTGGGATTTTCCTTATAGGACTCATCTTCTAGGATTTTCATTTTGGGAAGGCCCTTTGGGATTGTCGTCATGTTGACGTAACCAACGCTAAATGGTGCCATTTGATTGGTGACACATGTCATTCAGATTTGGCCCACTAGGTTGCCCAAAACATGAAATATGCACACCACATTTCCTTTATATCGAAATCATGCTGACATCATCTCATGCCTAGAAAATGTTTCCACATTCATGTTAGAGAGGAGAGAGAAAAGGGTCTTGGGCTTTGAGTTTTTCAACCAATTCCTTTGTTAAATTTTCAAAGGAAAAACCACCAGATTCAAGATTTTACACTACACTACTCTCCATTTCTATGTTTTTGGCACATTAACATGCCATTTACCATCTCAAGCCCTCAGCTTCAGTGTGCATTCTGTTTCTTTCGAGGTAGTCATCCCAAACTATCATCAGCCCAGGTTGTAGCCATTTTTGGTACTCGCTTATGTGCTCACATTGAACCATCTAGTGTAAACTTCCACTGAGACGAGCTAAGCAATGGGTCTGCCTCTAGGCCAATAAAAATGCTTCCTATTGTAGTGTTATTAGTTAATGTTTTCCTGGCTCTCCTTTAGCAAATTCACTACCTACTCTTACAACTATGTTTGGCTACCAAACTTGGTCTCCACTTTGACCCTTGGGTGCCACCTTTAACTCAACCCATTTGATTTTTGAGGTACCTACCTTTGACTGGAAATAAATCCCAATCTAGGAGCCCATTTTTGGACTTCAATATATCATTGGAGAGTTCTTTTTGAGCATTGTCCAACTATGCCACTTTTAGGACCCTTTGTGATAAAATCTCAAGGCATAAATTCCTTCAAATACTAAACCAAAAAACCATTATAGCTCTAATATTTTATAGCTTCTCCGGATATCCTAATACTATGATGGTTCTCTACCAAATCATACAAAAACCATGGGACTCTGCATGAGCTTAACACACACCATGCACATCAATGTTGACTAGGTTTCCATCACTACTAGCCTAGTTGAAATCAATGCTAGCTTTGTTGACATCAATTCCGGCACACTGGATGCCATGAGCTATCCAGACAATTCCAACTATGCAACAATATCCCCCTTTGGCATTGATGGAAACACCTCATAATTTATCCTCATTGATGGCCAATCCTCACGTTACTTGCAAAATTATCCTTGTATGAGCCACTAACATATTTCTCTTCCGTGTTTGGGCCATCAACAACTTACTCTACCCCTTTAACATTAATGGAAATGGGCTACAAGAAACATCTTCTCCCCCTTGAAATTAGTGACTGAGGGTTTGGCTGCTAATGTGTATTTTTCTCTATGTAATTATCTTCTCAAGGATAGATATCCTTAATGAGGCACTTGAAGTGTGCTAATCAAACTCAACTATATCATCATGGGAAAAGTCACATGGAAAATAATAAATTAGCAAAACTTGTCCTTGTATACTTTTACAGCTACTAATGCTTTAGGAATTGGACATTCTATATGCTCCCCCTTAACATATACTACCTCTTCCTTGAAGCCTCACATTCTTGAAACATCACTACTACTAACTGAAAACTCTCTTTACCAATGCATATTTTGTACCAATTAAAACACAATTGGTACAAAATAAATATGCATATGGCATTGCTACTATTGAAAATACCATTGATAATGATGAATTTGGTTTTTTTTAATTATTGTTTCTCCTTCAATGGTTTTTCTCACTTCTCTTGAGCATCACAAACTCTTCTTTCCTTGAGATCATTTATCCACAACACTCATTGTTGCTTATATGATACCAATTTCACCAAAAGTTGATACAATTTGGACAAAGCACTAGGAAAACTTTTATGAATCCTACTCAGAAAGAATTACCCATTTACACGAAAGATTACTCCACATGAACAAAATACATCCAATTGATATAGCGATGCAAATTAAAAATTAAGGACCATGCACAACATGTACCAATTATATTCATGAACATAAGATTCCTAGGCTTGATAAAATTCACAACTTAAATGAATTAAGGGTATTTCACTCAAGATGGAAATATCTCATTTCCTCAATGATATTTATTCTCGAGGCTAAAAATTGTTGATTTCTACTACTACTAAAGAAACTCCTCTTGATTCAATGCTTTATGATCTCTTTGAGTTTCCTCCTCACTTCCACTTGGGGACTAATCTAGTGCAGCTGACGTAAAAATGTGCCTCTTTTCATTCCACACTTCTATTGCAATGTATCTTCTTCTTACAACACAACATACATTGTTGCCGTGTGATCTCCCTAAAACCATATTGGTTGCACTTTCTACTCCTACATTGTTGATACACTTGAAATAAACAAATCTATCATTGTAATCAATAGGGGGACTCAACCATACCTCCAATCAGTCAGATGCATATCCTTTTTTATTCCTTCTAGCTATTTGCATCTCACTTATTCAGCCTCACTTGAGGCCATTCTCTTCTTCAATGATGAGAAAATGAGGACCTACACCCTTTGACTAGATTATCCTCCTTCTTCTTCCAAACCTTACTTCACTGAGTCCTAGTAGGTGTTAGAGAATTATATATTACAGAGCAATGGATCACATAGAATATTGCAGAAATATAAACACAAAAACGCATAAAACTAGAGAGACATAGATATACGTGGTTCACCCGGTTTGGGCTACGTCCACCATGAACATCCAGTCCTTCCTTTCTATTATCTAGCAAAATGAAGAGACACAACCTATAGCAGATCCGATGTAATATCCTCTGTTTTGTCTCACAATCTCACCTCTCTGTTTCTCACTCGGAGAATACACATCTGTTACTTAGCCTCAATACAATGCCCTCATACAAAGAGAGGTTTTCCTTCTAGGGAAAGAAAACCCTAAACTAAACATAAGTTCTACCATCAGATCATCCGCCTAATGAATGGCTAGATTGACTAGAAATTACTATACTTTTACAAGGCAATTTTACATATGTTATTAGCTTTAGGGGCGTTGCCCCCAAAACCCCTGCTGGGGGACCGCTGGCCCCCAGAACCCATAGGGTTAGGACACTTTGTAGGAATTTACAGGGTAAGTTCCTCAGACAGAACACTGAAGGACACCTCTCACAACTAGATCACATATCAATACACTAGTATTTTTGACGTGGTTAAAACTCGGGAAACAGTCCACGGCCTGAGCCAACGCGACCACTTCAAGCAATTTATTAATAAAATAATGAAAATTTACATAAGCTTCTCTCGTGAATGGTTAACCTACAAATGACCCTCCATGTGCTTTAAATAGAATTCATGGACCAATCGGGTGTTAAGCCATGGATCAAGTGTCGGTAATACCGAGGAGAGAATGAACCGTCGGATCACTACATATCATGACCATCGGATTGTAAGTTACAAATGTACATAGTAAAGAAACACACTTTACCTAACTCTATACTAGACCAAGTTATACTTAACTATTCCTATGTGTCGGAATATCCTAACATCCCCCCTTAAGAACAACTTGGGATAGGATTGAAGGATTTACAAATATGACACAATAGGAGAAGGAAGGAGGCACTAGAGCCTATCCCCCCTTAGTGACAATTTCCTGAACTCCACCATAAATCGAAGTTTAGTAAACTTCGCCTCTGTGAGAGCCTTTGTAAAGATGTCTGCAACTTGATCATCTGTTGAACAATATTGCACTTCAAGAACATGGTCATGAATGAGCTTTCTGATGAGGTGCATGTGTAGTTCAATGTGTTTGCTACGCTGATGCTGAACTGGATCTTTGCAAAGCTGAATGGCACTTTGATTATCACACCAAAGTGTAGTCGGATGCTGCTGCTCAAAGCCAAATTCTGATAGGATCTGACGAAGCCACAAGGCTTCCTTACTAGCTTCCACGGCACCACGATACTCTGCTTCTGCTGACGAAAGAGAAATGGCAGCCTGTTTCTTACAAGCCCATGTAATAGGTCCTGAACCAAGAGTGAAGACATAACCGGCAGTAGACTTCCGATCATCAGGGTCACCAGCCCAATCAGAATTAGTGAAACCAACTAATAGAGGAGATGCTTCGGCATTGTAATGAATTCCAAACTGAACTATACCTCGAACATAACGAAGTATTCTTTTAGCTACTTTCCAATGACTTTCAAGTGGGGTTTGCATAAACCGAGCAACAAGGTCAACAACAAAGGAAAGTTCAGGACGAGTATGGGTTAAATACAAGAGTTTTCCTACAAGTTGACGGTATAAGGTAGCATCAACTTCAAGGGAAGTACAAGTGACTGAAAGTTTGACTCCAGACTGAAAGGGAGAAGGAGCTGGCTTACAATCTTCCATGTGAAAATGGCGTAGAAGATTACAGGCATACTTGGATTGAGAGAGGAAAATACCTTCCTTTGATTGCAATACTTGAAGACCGAGAAAATAATGTAAGTGTTCTAAGTCTGTCATTTCAAACTTCTTTTTAAGGCTGGACTTCACATGGATGATAAGGTTGGGATCACTACCAGTGAGGATAAGATCATCAACATACAGAACAAGAATGATAAGAGACTTGCCCACTTTCTTGTTGTAGATAGTATTGTCAGAATGACACCTAGAGAAGCCAGATTCTAAAAGAAAGCTATCCATTTTGGCATACCAAGCCTGAGGAGCTTGCTTGAGACCATAAAGGGATTTCTTAAG
>APFE031079075.1:0-12089 GCA_000404065.3 Pinus taeda | reverse complement strand
TTTCCTGACCCTTAGCATAGAAACTAAAAACCAGATAGAGAACTCTGTGCTTGTAAGAGAGGACATTGAACAAAGCAACAGAGGCGTAAAAAACGTTACAGAAGAGCTTCTTGCTTGCAGTGGGTGCCAGGCAGAGGAAGCTAACCATAAATTCCAGTAACCATTACAAAAGAGCTTCTTGCTTGCAATGGATGCCAAGCAGAGGAAGCTGACCACCAAGAAATTCCAGCAAGATAGAAGAGCGTGAGATTCAGCAAAAGAGAACAGGGTCTGAGGTCGGCCTCAGCCATACAGTCGAGATATCCGAGGGCGTGAGAGAAATAAACTAAGGAGAGGAGAGGATAAACCAAAAACTGAGTTGAAACCATTACTCCTCTGAAAAAAGCTTACTTGCCCGAACTCTGAGGGTCTGGGCGTCTGGTGAACGACACATCTGGAGCAGCTGACGGAGAATCCTCTGTGTCTTCGGGGACGCCTTCTACGGACTGGGCGAGCAGGTGCAAGATGCCAAAGTTGCGTTGAACCGGACCGCAGGCCACCACCTCAGCTTCCTCGACAATTGGCGTGCCTAAAACCTCAGCACTCTTCGGTGAATCTTCCTACATGTGAGTGGCTGAAGGATGGGGATTAATCTCAGCACCATGCGAGAGACTTTCTTCAGGGGATGGGGTGGAAGAACTGATAGGGTCGACAGGCTCATCAACTTCTTCAGAGACCATAATTGTCGTGGTGAAAGTGATTACAGGTTGGTTGAGGTGGCTCCGGAAGGTGAATCTCGAATTCTGGAAGGATGAATTGGGTGCAGGCCTGGATGGGGATGGCGTAGGGGAGGACGGGGAGGCTGAGGAGATGGGGATGATCAGCGGAGAGGGGGAAGGATGAGCGCGGCCTTTGGAGGCCGATGAGCTTCCTCTACAAGGCACACCTCTGCTACGCGTCATGGCTTCCACAGAAGTCTTACAGTGTGAGCTTGGCAGAGTGCCGATGGAGGAATGGGGGATAGCAGGCTCGAACCGGTCGACCACAGGCAGATCAGAGTCAAGAGCAAACTGGCGGAAGGATTGATGCAGAGAATGTCTACAATGGGGAGCTAGAAGGGCCAATTTATCGTTGGCGACCTCCATGTTCGAGCTGCGGGAGAACGTTATGGTGCCTGCAGGCAATTGAATGGCGTTAATGGTGGAAAGGACCAGCGCTGAGGTCGACGGCGAGCTGCATTCAATGGTCTCCATTGAAAACGGGGAGCTATAAAGCCCATCCGTGTCCGTCTAGGTGCCGTTCCGGCTGCCTGACGTCGGGCACGTCTGAGCCTGAGGTGGCAGCGTGCAATTAACACCCGGATCTGGGGTATATTAAAAATTTATATTATTGTTATTAATTTTTTTAGTTTTTTTTGTTTTTTAACGTTATAACCCTTTGAGTTATACTTTTCTATATATATTTAGGATTTTTCTATTTTATTTTAATAATCCTATTCTTTTCCTTTTCTGGGGTTACCAAGATTTAAATAACTTTAACATTACTAATGACACTATTTAACTGTTGAAATGACAGTATTTATTCTCTTCAATAGTCATGACTTGTATTCACCTACTAAGTTAGATGCTATGTTTCTATTTTATTTTAATAATCCCATTCTTTTCATTTCGGGGGGTTTCCAAGATTTAAATAACTTTAACACTTGTTATATTTTTTCCTATTTTGGGGGTTTTCCAAAATTTAAATAACTTTAACACTTGTTATATTCTTTCCTAATGACATATTTAAATGTTGAAATGACGGTATTTATTCTCTTCAACAGTCATGACTTGTATTCACCTACTAAGTTAGATGCTATGTGATTATGGTTGGAAATAGTGAATATTTTACTGTGGGTAATTAAAAATTTGGGGTTGGTTTGTAGCAATTCTATTTAGGGTTTCCTTGCACCTTTTATGACATACCCACACAAACGATGCAATAATATTTTCAGACCCATTAATTAAAACACAACAATGTTGCTATTGCATTGTGGTATCATACACAAAATTGAGCACTTTTTTTTGTGGGTTGGTGACAATTGATATGGTAGCTGCAGATAACTCGGGAGTCAGGAGGCGTCTACAATGGTAGAAAGTGTCCACGGTGGCGTTGGAAGAGGGGTTTTTGTTCGACAATGATGATCACTCGTTGCTGTCAGACGAATACGACAGTGGCTAATCACTTTTTTTTGGTTGTTTCTTAATTGTACTATTTTTTCATTTTTTAAATATATTTTTGTTTTTTTTTTATATAATCATCTATGCTATCTATTTATTTATATATTGATTTTTAATTTTTCAATAAAAATTAAAGATATTGTTTTCGTTGAAAAAATAATATATGACTATATGATATATATAGTACATAATATATAGAGAGAGAGAGAGAGAAATAGTTTAAAATCATACTATTTATCTTTTTTATTATATGGCCAAAGGCCTCGATAAGAAACACTTATAAAATGGAGAAAGAACTCTAAACTCTGTGTACTAAACACTTCAATTGCGATGGTAATGAAATTGGCGAAGAGTTGATCAACGGACAAATCATACTAACTCTATGCAACATATGAGCGACCAAAGGGTTGAACAACTTTGATACCAATATAATGAACAAAGTTCATATACACAACAAAATACTCAGAATATC
The DNA here is from genome assembly GCA_000404065.3 of Pinus taeda. Classification (NCBI taxonomy): domain Eukaryota; kingdom Viridiplantae; phylum Streptophyta; class Pinopsida; order Pinales; family Pinaceae; genus Pinus; species Pinus taeda. The sequence continues at coordinate 9,419 of APFE031079075.1, read as the reverse complement.
TAGAATATAAGAATTCCCATCCTGAGACAAATAATATATTTATATAAGAATGTTTGAATACAAGTGATATGAGATTGATATGATACAAATAAGGGGTTGTTTATATACCTAGGTAGGTGCTCCTTCATGAATGGTTATGTACGTAGAGACATGTCTATTCTATATTAACCATTATTTAATTATTCTTGTGATTATTATTATTTATGTTATTTTTATATATTATATTCATAACATAATTTTAGTAATTTTTAATTGATTTTGACATTATATTAATCTTATTGTAAAGTATAGATTATGTAGTTGGTTTGTGAAAATGGAGAAACCTACGTTATATTGTTATGGAATCTCAATATTTTGATCCATACTCTTGGATTATCATCATGAGTTCTTAATATGCTTGAAGGAAGACTGCTATCAGATAACTAAATATAAATATAAAATGCTCGGAGTAATTAACATTGATGGTGGACATCAATGTTAACTTTATTATTATTCATATATTTATTTCGTTCAATCTAAAGAACATGTAGGATAGGCTTCCAAGTTCCACTAATCTTGATGTCCTTGTTTCTTTTGAGATTTCTAGTGTTCAATTCATTCATCACTTTTTCCTGAACTTTCCTATTCCCATGTGATTTGTTTTACTTGTGATCTTAGCTTTATGAAAACAAATTTGGTGGTTCATATTATAAACATGTTTTTTTAAGGTTGATTTCTTATATCTATCATGCCTTAGGTCATAATTGTGTTCTTTAAGTATAACATCCATGATTTACTTGTCTCACCTATATATATATATAATCACAGGATCAAGGTATGGAATATATCCTTTATATGAACTTGTATTAGTAAGGTCCTTTGTAGAGTTTGACGTCCTTTTGACAGTGCCAGGTGGGGTGAAGTGGCCTTTTTGTCTCTTCTTCTCAGGTTTTTTGCTATTTTGTTGGTAGTCCACAAAGGATTATATTTCATACCTTGTTCTTGTAGAAAAATCTATATAGGTGAGACACATATAAATGGATGTTAGGCTTGAAGAACACAATTATCAATTAAGGCATGATAGATATAAGAATTAATCAACCTTAGTGGAACATGTTTACGATGCAATCAACCAAATTTGTCTCGATAAAGCTAAGATCACAACTAAAATAGATCACCACATGAAGAGGAAGGTTTGGGAAAAAGTGCATATTAATTTGAACACTTGAAATCTCAACATGGATGATGGCATGAAGATTAGTGAAACTTGGAAAACTATCCTACACAATGATCCAAGAGTATGGATCAAAATGTTGACATTTCACAGCAATATAACGTAGGTTGCTCCATTTTAATTAACAATGTTTTTTTTTCTACAAATGTTGATTCGAGTGTTAAACTTTGACCTAAATGTAGTAGTTCCAAATGCAAAACCCATAATCTGTCAACCATTTTTTGTTCAAATATCATATAATAAATGATCTATTGTGAATATATTAGAACTTGAATTCAGTACTATTTATTGGTAATACTATTCTTCACATTCTACATAGAAAACACTAAATTCTTCACCATCCACATCTTATTCATATAAAAATCATAATTAGTGTGATTAAAAACATTATTTTTCTTAAAATTAGTATTGATATGTTACTTACAATGTTTATTTAATTAAAAACATAAATGGAAAAATGATTCATTAATTCCCACTTCTGGTACTTGTTATGGTTGGATAGATTGATTACTAAAGTACATGTTATGGTTGGATAGATTGATTACTCATAGTCATTTGATTTTATGTTCAAGAACTTCATAATTACTTTGCTATTCATTATATAGTGATATATTCTTCATTACTGTTTTTGAGTGATAATCTTAGCAGAAATTCCCATGTTTGACAATTTTTATGGAATACTTCATTTGTTTCTTGTCTTTGGCAGATGTGCACTATATAATGTGAAGGTCGTGTTTCCATATGTAGTACGTGAAACAATTAATAATATATTCAACAATTAATAATTTACATTGAATATATTAAATATTTTTATTGAATTTTCCATATTGTCATATTTATTGGATCACTTTCATGTTTACTGTCTTCTTTACATTTATTCTGTACATTTTTGTATAATGACAACATTTTGGGTTTTGAGCTTTTATTTAAACACTCATACATACTCTCTGCCAATCCCCTTACTATTTATTTTCCCCTGGTATACTTATTCATCGATTTTCTATATCCATTAACTTTGTTGCTCCTATCCCCCCTATTTCTTGTATCATTCTTACTTATACATAGATTATACAGTTTATTCAAACCCCCCCTCTCTTTTTATTTTCTTTTATTATAATTTATTGGTTTTTGGTTCCCCTCCCAACTTTTATTTATTTATTCATTTATATTTAATCCCAAATCTTTGCTCATTATTTTGATCCTTTAATAGTTTCCTTACTAAATTCATTATCATTTTAATCCTTTAATTAATTTAATATTATAGCCTCAATAACTACTTTGAATTATTTTCCATCTTTTGACCTAACATCTCATTTTATGATTAATTTAATATTAAATCTTTAATGACTACTTTAAATTATTTTCTATTTATGGCTACTCAACACTTATTTAAGGTCACCATGTTTTCTAGTCCTTGATGGTGGGTGGAGTGTCCACTCAAAACATCAGATGGGTTACAAATCCATTACACAAGTTATTCTGATTTTTTTATTTTTATTTTATTTTATTTTATTTTATTTATTTATTTATTTATTTTTTTCGAACATGATGAACAACTGTGCAAATCCTCACTCTCATATGCATATTCCCTTCAAGACTTGTATTCGATTTTACTTATGATTGCTTTACTTGTTCTAATGAAAATATTTTAGGATTTGAGCTTCTATTTTAAACACTCATGCATATTCCCTTCAACACTTGTATTTGATTTTCCTTGTGATTGCTTTACTTATTTTAAAGATATTTGTATCAAGATGGTTTTTCACGGAATAAATAGTTTTCAAGTGAGATTTTATGTTTGCTTTACCAATTTCAAATAAATTTATGTGAAGATTTACACACACACAATCATAATCTCTTAATTAAATTTTTATATATCTTTACCATGATAAATTAAATGTTATTAATAATGGTTTTGATAATATTTTGTATCCCATAAGTAGACATACTTGTTATTAACGACCCACCAGTTCTAAACTTCCCTCTTTCTCATGCTTTTGCCTTTATCACCCGTCATTATCTTTGATTGATGGTAGTCAACAAATCAATGATATGTCTCTGGTTATTGAAGAATATGATCATGCACTTATATTTTTTGATACACTTATGACATATCTTGGACTAATAATGTTTGGTTTATGTAAAGTGTTTTGTTGTTGCTCTTCCTATCAAAGAGTCATGACTCTGGGCTTCATACGAAACTGTTGAAGTTTTTTGTTGGTCTCGTTGTGGCTGATCTTAAAGTTTGAAAATAGTCTACAGAGACTCTGGTGTCTCCATGGAAAGCGTGTTGCCCTTGGTAGTTCTACAAAGTTGCGAGCATTTTTCTAATGTTGCTTTTGGTTCTTGTTGTTGGTCTTAAAGTATGGTTGTTTTTACTGAGGTGGAAAGGTTTCCCACTATGGACAACGATTGTCATCATCATAGTGTTCTAGTGATGGTGTTATGGTTAAAACTCTGATGTATATATCAGAGCTCTAAGTTTAGTGGTATTATCTGATAGAATATTTCAGCTCCCAAATTAATTTTTTTTTGAGCTCTTAAATGACTCTCAATTATGAATATAATTTCTGCTATGATTAATAGAATATCCTTCACTGACTTACCAAAAAAAAGATAATATTCTATATCTCATAAAAAATTAATGAAAACTTACTATAATTTATTTGTTTTTTTACTACATCTTTTAGTTTTCTCAAATAAATATTAAAATATTATTTTGTTTTATAATTTTTAATTAGTTAGGTACATTATTGTTTCACTTTTTCTTTCGTTATCCTCAAGTCATTGAGATATGAGCTTAAATAAGAATATTTGTGTTAAGTAGTTAAACACAACTATATAGCCCTTAAGTGATTATTATTATATTTATTTATAACTCACTCAACTTAAATGAGATCTTTGTATTAAGTAGTTAAACACAATTATATAATTCCTTAAGTGATTATTATATTCATTTATGAGTCACTTTACTTATTAATTTATGAGTCACTTTTAATAAAAATTTATAACTAATATTATTTTTACGTAAGTTTTAATATAATATTCTCTTTATAGTAATAATGAAACCATTTCAATAATAAATATTAATTAAATAATAATAATAATAATAACAATAAAAACACTTAAATGTTTAAAATTGGAATGCATTTGCAATTTTTAGAATATAAAAAATAATTATCATATACTTATTACTCAAATAAATACCAAAATTCGATTATATCTATAATAAAATTAGATCGATTACAAAGGTAGCTCTTTGCTAACATAATAATTAGTCATAAGCCTATTTCTTAAACAAATCTATATATATGTTTTGAAAACTAAATAGAAGTTTCCTAAACTTTCCCAATATGATTGTTACATGATTTGCATTTTTTTAACCCTCCATGACAAAACACATAAAATTTCGCAACATGATTGTTACGTAAGCTTTTTACCTCCATGACATAACACTTGCTAATAATCAGACTCTATTAAGACAATATTTTATTTTATTTTAAATAATTTCTAACTAAATAAGACAAAATGATGCATTGCCTAGATTACCGTTCCACTAAATGATATCTTGTTGGTGGCAAACATCTACATTATTATAATCATACTCGCCTTTAAAAAATATAATGAAAGCTCATTATCATTGAGAAAGCGTATGAAAAGGTTTGTGCCCTTAGACTATCGTATGGCTTTCATCACAACTTGCCAACAAAACAATGGTAACTTATGATTAATGGAATAGTAAGTGTACAACTAACGTTTTAAGATTTAAAAGGGAGTAGCATAAAAAAGTTAAGAAAGATTAAATAAAGTAAATTTAAAAATAATAAAAGTAAATTTAAAAATACTTTATAGTAATATAATTTAATGTTAAGATGAGATTTGTTTCAAACGGTTATCTCAAAGTCATATTAATGATTTTAAATCTTTAAAATTAAAAACATGGAAAAGTTAAGGGATTTTATATTTATTTATATATATTATTATATATATATATATATATATCATATATATTATAATATATTTATATTATATTATATGTAAATTTATAAAAATAATAATAATTATAAATTTAACTTTCTTTATGAGGTGTAATTATGATGGCTAATTGGCAATTGAACTATCATAGGAGTTTGTCTGGTCTCCATGCACACCTTTACTTCATCATGAAGAATTAGACCGACGCTAAATGCTCGCAAGTGGATACCCTCATCGCATGCTTAGTCGATAAATACAAGACCTGTAGTGGTAGTTCCTTCAATTTCTTGTTTCAGGAGATGAATTTGGGTTGCGCAAAGAACAGTGGAGTTGAGTCCCAAGATGCCTCGCTAGGGTCAAGACCTTGGGTGAGAAGAGAGGCAGTCGCTTAGGATTTCTGGGGGTGGTGTGACACTGAAGTTTGGGATTGTCTATGGGACCTTGGAACACGAATTGTTGGGGTGCCTTTTCGCCTTCCCACTTTCAATTTCCGCTCAAGGGATGAAAAGTTTGTGGAGGTGCCGGAGCTTGTGTATGTTGTTCGAGGCAAGGTCGTTCCCATATACCTCTATTTTCGCTCCAATAATTGGGGTGCCCAGTTGACTTATAATTGGGCTCGCCCTGGTTTATGGGTCCTTTGGGTCCATGATTTTTACTGCAATTGGAGGGAGGGAGTTTTCATGGGATGCAATACACTCCTCTGGGGGCCTGAAGGCTGGCCTCAACAAAAGGTGAAAAGTTAGTGTGTGGGATCTATGACACCAGGGGCAGGCGCCTTTGTTGGCATTATGACACAGGTTTGGCACTATGACACAAGTGTTGTCCTTGATGGCAACTCACTCAAATGACAGATCACAGTTCAGGCTCTCAGAATGAAGGAAAAGATATATACACAGGTTTCCCTTGACCAAGCCGCGTATACACACGGGTTAGCAGTCTAGAAGACGCGCATAGGTGTACATGCACTTTCACGCAAGGATAAGCACGTACATATTGGAAAACTTGGTTTTGGTCCATGGTATTTGGTCCCTGGTATTTTGATCCATGGTATTGATCCAAGGTATCTTGACCGAAGTGTTGACCCCACGTATTTGATCCAAGGTATTGATTCTAAGTGGTTTTGGACCATGGTATTGAGTAAGGCCTAAGACTATAAAAGGAGGAGGAAATCATTAAGCAATTTCACTCAAGTATTGAATATCTAATGAAGAATAAGATCTAGAATATTGGTGATTAGGTTATGGTGCATAGCTAGATCTGAATCAAGGAGGAACCTAAGTGCTAGAAGAAGGATAAGTTCTATTCATGGGTCAAGATATTAAGGTTTGAAGAGAAGTATCTTTGTGTGATTTTGATATTTTATATTTGGTGCATGTCTTGATCTGTAAATCTGATGATCTGGGTATAACTGATGTCTAAATAGTTGAAAAGGGTAAATTATCTTTTACAGATCTGTACGCAGGTTCAGTATAGCAAAGGCGCATATACACGCTGGTTCGGTAATTCAAAATAGCGTATACGCAGGTTTGTCTTCATATAGTAGCATATGCACATAGGTTCTACATATTGAAGTAGCATATGTCTCATAAAATATGTTTTAGCTACTTCTGTTTACTGTTGTAGTGTTCTGGGTTTTGGTTGGGTTCTGGTACTGTTACTGTATTCGAGTTACAACATTCAGAGAAGTGATTGTTTGATTGAGTTTTGGTTAGTGCAAGGGAGATTGATTGATGCAGATATATTTTGATGTTTGATTGATGGATCTAGTCTGAAAATTTATGAAACGTGGTCCTTGGAAGAAAAGCGAAGGTTGTAGCCTTCTGTAGGTTAGCACCTATGTACTAGTACATTAGCTAGTACAAGAGTTAAGGGGGTTGTAGCTCCCTTCCAGGAGAAGCTGGAGAACGAGAGAAGGTAGTAGCCTTCTGCAGGTAGAAGCTTGTGTACTAGTATAAGGCTTCACCAGTACATAAATATTGTAAAATAAGTTTCTTATTAAAAGAAAATAGAGACGAATTGCAGCAGGTGGTTTTCACCCACATTGGGTTTCCACCTTATATCTTGTGTTCTTGTGTATGATTGTCTGCTTTGTTTTTTACTATACCTGTTACTGCTTATATGGTTATGATACACAGATTAAAGATCAACTGACTAAATAAGGTGTACGTTGATTTCTCTAAGCATAGTTGTGTATATACACAAGTTTCATTAACAAAAGTAGCATATATAAATCTGTTTATGGAAATGAAATATCATTAAATTGATAATACTAATTCACCCCCCTCTCAGTATTATTTCCAACAGTTGGTATCAGAGCAGGTCCTTCAGCAGAAGCTTGATCGCTTGAAGGAAGATCTATCGTCATGAGAAACTACGAAAAAGAGGCATCCATCAGGCCACCAATTTTTGGCAGGAGCAATTTCGTCTATTGGAAGGTAAGAACCACAACCTATATTCAATCTCTTGGAATACAAGTTTGGGATATCGTGGAAGGAGGATACACATTTCCAGCAGCAACTCCTACAGATACGATAGGAAAAAAAACAGTATGAAACAAATGCAAAGGCTGTCAATACTCTGCTGGGGAGTCTATCACAATCAGAATTCGTCAAGGTTATGCAGCTCAAAACCGCCAAAGAAATATGGGACAAGATCATTCTAAGCTATGAAGGATACAATCAGGTAAAATGTGCAAAACTACAATCTCTCAGAATTCAACATGAAACTCTCAGAATGCACAATGATGGAAGTGTAGCTAATTATTTCCTACGTATAGATGAGATTGCTAATCGCATGAAAAACTTGGGTAAAGAGATACAAGAAGTTACTTTAGTTGAAAAGGTTCTAAGATCCTTGTCTTCTAAGTTTGAATCAAAACTTTTTGCCATAGAAGAAAATCAGAATCTTCAGAATATTACTATGTCATAGCTACATGGAATCCTAACTGATTTCGAAATGAGAAAAGGGGGTCCATCAGATATGAGAGAAGCCGCATTCAAAGCTTCAAGGAAAGGAGAACTCAATGAGTTAGGACATACGTCAGAAGGAGAGGAAGAATCAAACTTTGTCAAGAACCATTAACGGGGTTTTGGAAGATTCAGAGGTAAACTACCTTTCAAATTTATAAGGAGAGCTTCAGCGTAAATCACATAAGAAAGATTTTTGTCAACGCGTTTCGAACCAACCAATGTGGTTCATCGTCAGGACAAGTTGAAGATACAGATCCAGTTCAGCGTGTTAAATAGTCTAAGCAGAGACTCCAACGGCTAAAACAATCTAACGGCTACTTTTCCACTCAAGAACCCACGTCAAACTTCCTCTAACTAATTTAATATTAAAATAATATTATATTCACGTCAAACTTCCTGGTTAACCTAGCTCTGAATATAATAGTATTTTAATATTAAATTAGTTAGAGGAAGTTTGACGTGGGTTCTTGAGTGGAAAAGTAGCCGTTAGATTGTTTTAGCCGTTGGAGTCTCTGCTTAGACTATTTAACACGCTGAACTGGATCTGTATCTTCAACTTGTCCTGACGATGAACCACATTGGTTGGTTCGAAACGCGTTGACAAAAATCTTTCTTATGTGATTTACGCTGAAGCTCTCCTTATAAATTTGAAAGGTAGTTTACCTCTGAATCTTCCAAAACCCCGTTAATGGTTCTTGACAAAGTTTGATTCTTCCTCTCCTTCTGACGTATGTCCTAACTCATTGAGTTCTCCTTTCCTTGAAGCTTTGAATGCGGCTTCTCTCATATCTGATGGACCCCCTTTTCTCATTTCGAAATCAGTTAGGATTCCATGTAGCTATGACATAGTAATATTCTGAAGATTCTGATTTTCTTCTATGGCAAAAAGTTTTGATTCAAACTTAGAAGACAAGGATCTTAGAACCTTTTCAACTAAAGTAACTTCTTGTATCTCTTTACCCAAGTTTTTCATGCGATTAGCAATCTCATCTATACGTAGGAAATAATTAGCTACACTTCCATCATTGTGCATTCTGAGAGTTTCATGTTGAATTCTGAGAGATTGTAGTTTTGCACATTTTACCTGATTGTATCCTTCATAGCTTAGAATGATCTTGTCCCATATTTCTTTGGCGGTTTTGAGCTGCATAACCTTGACGAATTCTGATTGTGATAGACTCCCCAGCAGAGTATTGACAGCCTTTGCATTTGTTTCATACTGTTTTTTTTCCTATCGTATCTGTAGGAGTTGCTGCTGGAAA
>APFE031079061.1:89375-108260 GCA_000404065.3 Pinus taeda | reverse complement strand
CTATGATGAACATGATTTATTATATTAGCTATGCAGGTGTTCTTTGATGTGTGCTTGTTTGTGTTTGCAGGTTATTAAAAGGATACTCTTTGAAGCTATTGGAGCAAGGCTGCGACAAACTAGCATTGGACTTGAGGTAGGGTCTAAAACACCTCTTAGTTTGTATTAATGAATCGAAATATCTTTAGAGAAAAGTATATTTGCTTGTCCTGCTTGTTGCTAAATATCAATTGATACTACGGAGATCGGTCTTGTCCGCAAGAACAATTTATCCGCTTAACAAATTGGTGACTCCACTGGGGACGGGATTTGATTGTTTAATTTTCCTTGATCTTTAATCTAAGAAACTTGATTTTTTGTTTCTGGTTTTTACTTGATGTGTGTGGGATTGGGTAGTTTGTCAGTATTGGATTGATTTTTAGTTTTTATAAAAAAAATGAGGACTCCACGTTCTGTTTAAGTTACAATGCAGACCTGACCGCACTGTTACTTTACTGCACAGAGCGGTATCGCACCTGATTTCACTGGGGGCCCTCGGACCCTATCAAAATTTTTGAAAATCTTGAAATCTTTTCATCCAGTTTAGTTTAGGTCTTTTTTGTTACTTTTATCCTCTGTCCAGATCTAGATATATCCTGTTAAAAGTCTCTCATAAGCGAGTTCCATTGGTGTTGTGTTTTGAATGAATTTCTAGAAGTTTTTGCATGCTTGGTTTGGTCTTCACTCAGTCTTTGTAGTGACTTGAAGCTTAGAAGCCTAAGAGGCCTTAGATCACCTTGGAATCTTTTGTCTTCTTGATAAGTCTGGCTGGTTAGTGAGATCTTCCTTTGGTGAGAAATCAATTTTGTTTCTCTTTGCAAAACTTTGAATGAACTTGGTCAAGTTGTGAATTTCATTTGTTATAAAAACATAACTGGATGTTTTTGGTTGATTTCTCTTGCTGAATGAATTAATCCTTAGTTTGTTGAATAACTAAGGGAAAAAAACCTCAAAAAACATTTGAAGTTTTTATTTCGATTAGTTTTAAGAAGTTAGATCTCAAGATTAGATTTTTCATAGTTTTGAGTGTGTTTTCTAGAAATTTTAGTTTCTCTTTCGAAAAATTGTTTTCCTAGTTTTGAGTGTCGAAACGAAAATGGATTTATTTTGTGAGCATAATTAGTAGCTTCGTTTGAGTGTTTTGAAAAAGACAAAAACAAACAAAAGTTTTTCTATTCGTTTTTATGTTGAAGGAAAGTTTTGTTTTCAAGAATTGCATTCTCAACTCTTCCTTTAGCTAGAGATTCATTGAAAAGGAAAAGAATTGATCATCTTAGATGCATTTTTTAGCGTTTTGGAGTCGAGTCTTCACACCACAAAGTTTCATCTCCATACCTTTTGACTTAAGAAACAACCAATAAAATTAACGCTTAATTAAAATTCATCTAGCTATCTTTTTATTTCTAGGGCTCTTACTCACCAACATAGCTTAGGCTAGTATCTTGGAGTAGGGAGTAATTAACTCTCCAAGATAGTTAAAACAAACAAGTAGTTGATCTTGCGGTAGGAAGAAAATCCAATTGTTACATCTATGCTCTGGGAAAGCTCATCTTAAAGGAGAAGCACGAGATCATATATGAACCAGTGAGGTAATAAATCCTTCCTCATTGGGAACGATAGAAGATATTCATGTATTAAAAATGGTAAACCTCGGATTGACCATTGTCGAGGAGCCTGGGGTCACTTGTTGGTAAACCTTGGACTATGTCAAGGAGCCTTCAAGGGGATTGAGCTTGTTACTCTGCCCTTGCGTGCGTATCGGATCATAGACTGTTCCCCCAGGTATATTTGTTTCCATTGGTACCCGTAGTGGCTATAATCTTTAGGATTCTTCCTGAGGTGACGGTGGAGGGAAGATCCCACTGTACCTGGAACAGACGTCGACTAGACTCACTTGGACTCTCTGGGGGGTTATCTTCACTCGAGATGGTTTTGTGGAGAAACTTGTGCCAGTCTATTTCATTAAGCAGGTTGTCGGGGTAACTGTTCCAACCGCCATTTTGTATTGAATTCTGCGAGGTTGGATTTCATCACCAACTAGTGTTTTCGGTACGGAAAAATACTGTTTTTGTGTGGTTTGAACTCTTAGATTGTTAGGTGTGTGAATCAATTGTTTGGTTCTTTAGAGACTTTAGGTGATTTCCTTGAGATTTTATTTGTTTTCATGTGAAGTAATTAATTAATTAATCATGGCTGAATTACCGAGACAATCTCGTAGACTTCGGGGGAAGCCTCCCAAATATATGCCAATTCAGCTTGAAGGGCTAAAATCTCTTGTCACGCCTAGTGAAAGTAGAGTTGGGTCACCAGAGGCCGGAGAATCATCTTTGATTATTCATCCTGATTATCACATTCCAGCAACAGAGTATATTTTTGAACCGTTTTCAGTTTCCGAGCTTACTGGTAGTTTTTCTTCTATTGGTGAACTCGTTGAAGAACCTAAAATTTCTGAACCTGAAACTGAACCTGCTGCTACTCCATCCTCAGGATTTGCTTCTCCAGTTTCTAGTGCTCCTGGTTCACCCAGGGTAGGAAGTGTCATTACCCAGAATCTTTCGACGGGACTTATTTCTATTGAAGAACTTATTATTCCAGACGAGGATATAACTCCCCTTGAAAATCAACCGACTATAGAACTTAGGGAGCGTGAATCTATTTTTTACAATCCTTTTCGAAGTGACGCTTGGTACGTATCTTTGATGAACTTCTTAGAAAATCCGGGTCTCACTGCTTCACCACCTCGTATTCCTTTTCATCCAACGCCCAGAGGTTATTATCCTCCTTCGAATATGTCAAACCGGTTATCCATGTTCTCTCAAAATCCGGAAACATTTTTATATGGCGGTCCTTCTGTTCCGTCTGGGTATCAGTTAGTTTATAGTACTTTTTCAGAAGCGTCTCCTCAACCCATCGAACATGGGGCGTCAACTGGTCATAACAGAACTCCACCATTGAGTGTAGAAGAAATTCTTATGATGTCTAGTGCTATTCCAAAGCTGTTACCTCAAGGTAGTCAGAATCCGCCTGGGGGGCAACCTCAAGGTAATCCGTTCTCTCCTGGGGGGCAACCTCAAGGTAATCCGTTCTCTCCTGGGGGCAACCTCAAGGCAAAGTCAAATACTGCCTGGGGGGCAACCTCAAGGTTGTCAAATACCACCTGGGGGGCAACCTCAAGGTAGTCAAATTCCACCTGGGGGGCAACCTCAAGGTCAGTACATACCTCAGGGTCAGTACATGCCTCAAGGTCAACCCCAGACTCAATATATGCCTCAAGGTAAACCTCAGTCTCAGTATGTACCTCAAGGTCAACCCTAGTATCAGTACCCGCCTCAAGCTTATCAACCTCAAGGTCAGTACCAATCTCAAGGTTTCCAACCACCTTCTGGTCAATCTTTTGTTCAAGGAACTGGAAATTATCAGTCCTACACTCAACCTAGTTATGGTCCTCAATATGCTCAACCTATTATGGGCCCTTACCCCTAAATGAATATGGTGTGGGATCCATCTCAAACTCAACAAATTTTGCAACCCAATGTGCAGTTGTCATCTCAACCTGGACAACCTATGGTTTCTAGTTCAACCCAACAAACCGTCCAGTCTACTATTCAAACCTCTGCACCTAGTGTAGTTCATCAGCGTGGGCCTAGTTCACCTCGAACTCCACCTCAATCAACTACTGCAACTACTGCAACTTCTGTTCAATCTACCCCACCTACTTCTAGAGTATCGAAAGCTTCGGTTTCTACTGTTCCTGTATCAACTCCTCAAACCTCTATACACCAATCTGGACCTATAATCCAAACTTCGGTTCAGATGCCTATAGGACAACCCGGTCCAAGTGTGGTTGTCACAAGTCAACCTCAATTTACTTATCAACCATACCAGGGAAAATATCAATACGGTCCTACTGTGCAAACCCCAGTTTATCAGTATCAACCATACCCTGGGTATACATATCAACCTCAACCTCAACCTTAACCACCCCAGTTTGGTCCGGTTAATCCTGGTTTTCCGGGAGGATATAATATTCCAAATGCAAATCCAATTCCAAGTTATCCTGGGTATCCTCCTCCTGGAGCTGGTCTTGTGTCCCAAAGTTTTCGAGATCCTAGCCATCATTTACCGTTCATCTCAACTTTGGATTTACCTGACTTGTCGTGCCTTACGAACAATCTAATTAATTATCTTCCGTACTGGCCGCCAATGCCTAATAAGTTGCCCAGTGATATTCCCAATTTGAAGGAAAACCTGGAGAGGATCCGTCGAACCATGTGATGACCTATCATCTCTAGTGTGCATCAAATTCTATTATAGATGATTCAATTCGCTTAAGGCTTTTTCAACGCACTCTAATTGGTCTCGCAGCTAAGTGGTACATTGAGTTGCCACGAAGCTCTTTTTATAATTTTAGTCAGTTAGCTACTTCACTCTTAACTCATTTTCAGTTTCCTATCAGATATGACAATGGCATGGAATTATTAACTTCATTAAAACAATCAATGTCTACATATATTTCAGACCATATTCATGAATGGCGACGTTGACGACGTTTAGTGAAATTTTATATCCCGGATCAAATTTTGGCTGAATGGTTTGTTAAATCCTTATTACCAAAAATCACTGAGGATGTAGCTAAGGCAGGAGTCATTACCGAGGAGCAAGTAATTGCTCAAGCTTAGTACCTTGACTTAGTTTATACGCAGTCGGGTACTTTGCACAAAAAAATCCCCGATCTTCCCGATGGTATGATTAGTACAGTTAATACCAAAAGTAAGAACAAATCTGCAAAGAATTCTTCTCCTATTATAACTTTACCAGATTCCCCAACAGGAGAAGCTTCTGCTGAAGTTCCTGCCGATATTCATGTTGTAGAATCTTCTACGGCCAAATCCAAATCTGGCGATAAAAAGAAAGGGGAGAAGAAAAATAAACAAAACACAAAAGAGAAACCAGAAAAAACTGAATCTACTGACAAGAAACGTAAACCTCGCTATCCTCGTCTCATCTGTGATGAGGAGTACTTTACTAGAGATTGTCCACGTCGAGCTGAGGTTTCAAAAATCGTCAAAGGTTCTCAAACGCCTGCTATCTTGAAGGATCCTTTTCCCACTCAAGATAGTAAGATGATAGGTTCTTCCTCAAATGCCTCAGAAGAACCAATTATGATGATGTCCCATGTCAGGATTGCGACGTGATCGCAAGTTTATGGAGTAAGAATCCTGTTGGTGGTAAGGAACTAGAATCTTCTAGTTCAAACCCATCAACTTCAACTCCTCCTGGTTCTGATCCGCTACAGATCGAGAAACCTAATCCAGACTTAGTAATCAAATCCCCTGCTAAAGGTATACTTCGAAAGTCAGCTTTCAATCCTCATGCGAGAGCTACTCAGAACTATAACATTGTTGAAGATTTAGCTATATCCCCTTCCGCAATGTCGGCTTTGGAAGTGCTACAATCATGTCCAGTACAACGTAAATTGCTTTTATCTGCTATAGGAGCCATTGATGTTCAGGATTCCAACCTCATAATCTTCGATTTAGAAAATAGTACACCCCGCTTACCTCATCAAATGGATTTCTAGATACCAGTGTTAGTAAAAAACAATCCTTGTTTTCGGACTGTAATTGATGAGGGAGCTTTAACGTGTATTATGTCGATTTCGTGTTGGAAATCAATTGGTTCTCCAACACTTAATCAATCCCCGACAATTTTGAAAGCTTTTGACGGCCAAGGGTTTCATCCTTATGGCATTCTGCAAGATTTACCTATAGGGGTAGAAGGCAAAACTGTTAATCTAGATGTGGAGGTGGTTGATGACCCTCTAGATTATAACATTCTTTTGGGTCACAGTTGGTCTTACGCGATGACTGATGTTGCTTCATCGGTCTTTCGGCTCATAAAGCTCCCTTATAATGGAAAGATCGTTACAATAGATCAATTGACTTACTTTTCATCCGACCCGGCCTCTTCTTAGAGTATTCAACATGCTGGTAAAACAGCTATCACTTATAAGGATGTTGGGGTGGGATTAGTCAAAGATTCTGGTTTGCTAGGAACGTTTTCCTTTCCTCCTCCGAATGTATCACCTCCTTTTGCAACCATTCATATGATTTCATTAGACACTATTGTTCTTGATGATCCTTGGATCGTTCCTTCCAATTCCAAGGTGGACTCATTTAGTGATGCAATGCCCTTCAGTCCATTTGAAGTTGCATATCAGGTGGTACAGTTTTTTTCTGGCTCTAGTTCACCGAAATTGATCCCATGAATGTGATCAATGAGGAGTCACTTTCAATCTCAACCTCAGATTCAACAACCTTTTCTAAAATTGTTCATACTGATGAGCAGATTCGTGAGATTTTATCTGTTGATGATTTACCATGGGAAGATCTTCATCATCGATCTTTGTTTTTACCTTAGCTTGATCATTTTGAACATGATTTCTCGTCTATTTTTACCACTAATTATGTCAAGGAACCACAGAATCCATTGAAACATTCTGTTTCTGAGTTGAATTTGAGAAACATTTCTCGAACCATTCCCATTGACATTTCAGTGAAACCCGGGGTTATTGAAAACATTCATATAGGTGCTTCTTGTACGGACGAGGAAATCCAAATTTATAAAGCCCTATTTCAAGAATTCCGCGATGTGTTTGCCCGGTCATACGATGAAATGCCAGGAATCGATCCATCAATTGTTGTCCATGAAATCAAAACTTACCCGGATGTTAAACCCATCCAGCAACGTTTGCGTCAAATACACCCAAGAAAAGCTGCTGCTATTAAATCTGAAGTTGAGAAATTACTTAAAGTAGGTTTTATATATCCGATCCCTTTAACCGATTGGGTATCAAATATTGTTCCTGTTAACAAAAAGCAAGGAATGATAAGAATATGTATTGATTATAGGGATATTAATCGAGCCTGTCCAAAGGACAATTATCCAACTCCCTATATTGATCAAATAATTGATGATTGTGCCGGCAGTGAAATGTTCTCCTTTATGGATGGATTTTCCGGTTACAATCAAATTAACATACTCCCTGCTGATCAACCAAAAAAGGCTTTCATTTGTCTATGGGGGACCTTTTCTTATTGCAAATTACCTTTTGGGTTGAAGAACGTCGGAGCAACTTTTCAAAGGGCTATGTCTTATGCATTTCATGACATCAAGCACATTGTGCAGCCTTATCTTGATGATTTACCTGCTCATTCATTACGTAGAGCCGATCATCTCACTCATTTACTAGCCATCTTTATGAGATGTAGGCATTATTGAATAAGGTTGAATCCACACAAATGTGTTTTTTGTATAGAAATGGGTCGCTTGCTGGGATTTGTTGTTTCAAAAGCCGGCATTCGTGTCGATCCCTCGAAGGTTGAAACCATTGTTAAATTACCTCCGCCTTCGACTCTTCACCAACTCCAAAGTTTGCAAGGGAAAGCAAACTTTTTACATCGATTCATTCCTAACTACGCTGAGATAACGAAAGGTTTTACCAGGTTGTTGAAATAGAATACTCCATTCTTTTGGGATGAGATAGCTCAGAAATCTTTTCATGCACTTAAACACGTGTTGACCCATGCACCGTTATTGCATCCTCCCAACTACAACCAGGATTACTTTTTGTACCTCACCACTTCTCATTCCACCATTGGAATGGTTTTAGTTCAGGAAGATGAATTCAATGTTGAGCATGTGATTTATTATCTTAGTCGAACTTTAAATCCGACTAAGCTTAAGTATTCGCATGTGGAGAAATTATCTCTGGTAGTTGTTCAAGCTATCTAGTGTTTTCGTCATTACATTCTACTACGCAAAACCACAATACTTTCTGACTGTAACCCTATGACGTATATTTTGACTAAACAATTGCTAGGGGGCAAGTATTCCAAATGGATTGTTATCCTGCAGGAATTTTACCTGGAATTTGAAAAATCCAAGTCAAAGAAGTCTTTGGTTTTCGTGAAGTTGATGTGTGACTTCCCTCGTACTAATACCGAAACTGCGGCAGAAGAATTCCTTGCAAATGAATCTTTGTTTCTTATTAGTACTCTTAATCCATGGTATGGGGATATAATTGTCTATCTCCAAACCCAATCTTTTCGGCCTAAAATTTCACGATCTCAACGAAAGAAAATCCGTTTCCAATCCCAACCATACAAAATTATTGGAGATACACTCTATCATCATGGGGTGGATTCTGTTTTTCGTCGTTGTTTAACTCACGGGGAAGCTGAAAAGGTTCTAAATGACTGTCACTTTGGGGTGTGGAAGTCATATGTCTCGGTATGCCACAGCCCAAAAGATATTGCGCGTTGGTTATTTCTGGCCATCCTTATTTAAAGATTGTATCAATGCAGTCCAGAAATGCCACAATTGCCAAATTTTTGATCGAAAGATGCGTGCTCCACCTGCTCCTCTCCATCCTATAATTGTCATTGGTCCTTTTGCAAAATGGGGTATCGATTTTATTACATGTATCCCTCACTCGGCCGGGGGGCATGCATATATCATCCTTGCGGTAGATTATTTTACCAAGTGGGCCGAGGCGATGCCTACATTTTCGGCAGACGGCAAAACTGCTGCTATTTTCGTTTTCAATCATATAATTGCTAGCTTCGGTGTTCCTCAAGCGATTATCACTGATCATGGGAGCCATTTCCGAAACATCATGATGACTGAGCTAGCATATCAACTTGGCCTGCGTCACAATAGCTCTACTCCATATTACCCACAGGCTAGTGGTCTAGTTGAGGCAATCAACAAAGTTCTAGTCACCATGATCCGACGAATCATTGGTATTCATCGGTCGAATTGGCACAACATGTTATTTTCAGCACTTTGGGCATATTGAACCTCAGTCAAAACATCAACAGGGTTCACTCCTTTTCAACTCGTTTACTGTTTGGAAGCCGTGTTACCCATTGAATGCGAAATTATGTCATTGCAAATAGCCATAGAATTACTTCCAGCCACTTCCGAAGAGGAAAAACGTTTGTTGTACTTAGCTCAATTAGATGAGAATCGACGTGATGTTGCTTTAGCAATCGAGACTCATGCAAAACGGATAAAAGCTCAGTATGATCGAACTGTTACACCTAGTAATTTTTCGGAAAGGGACTTAGTTTTATTATACGATCAAGCTAACGATAAGCTAGGGGCTGGAAAATTCATACCCATGTGGCATGATCCTTTTGTTGTTAAGTGAAAGCTGGCTAAAGGGGCCTATGAATTAGTAGATTTTGATGGTGTCTCTTTAGGTAAACCTAGAAATGGGCTTTACCTGAAAAGATATTATGCTTAAAGTTTGGTGTGAAGATTCTGGTTAGAATAGATTTCTTTCTAGTTGGTGTGTTTGAGATGAGAAAGTGTGCCTAGTTTTAGAGTGTGTTTTGTCGTTATTCCTGCTTATCTTGGTTTTACTCTTGATATTGTAGATGTCGACGTCTTCTCAAACATACATTGGTTTTGCTGATGGTGCCTGTCATAGTACACAGAATATTTCTTCCACAGCTTGGGTTATCTATTCACCCTCTCACGAGTTAGTATCTATGCATGGGGTAAGCCTTGGTCAAACAACGAATAACATTGCAGAGTATAGTGCAGTGATTGAGTTATTATCTGAATCCATTTTATTTGGGATTCGGAGTTTGATTGTAAGGTTAGATTCTGAACTCATTGTATTACAGCTTAACAGGGTTTATGCCATTAGAAATCATGTATTATTAAGATTATTTTTGAGAGTTCGTCTCTTGGAACGTGAATTTAACTACATTGAATATCAACATATTCCAAGATATTTAAACACATTATTAGATGCAGTTGCTTCTCAAATGATAAATAAACATTTGCAATAACCAAGACAGTAAATTTAAAAGCATCCCATAAACATGTTATACAAGATAACCAGTAATAACAGTATGTAATAGCATAGAAGTGTGTCAAAATATACATCGTCTTTCATCATAGGACACCTTATGACCGGCAAAAAAGATAGCACAAAAAGATATAAATGTCATATGAAGTCTACAATGGCGATCATCCTATCCCTGATGATGATCACGAAAAGAAACCACTGCTCGGGCTACCCTACAAAGGAACCTTCTAAAACGTCCTAGGACCCCAATCACATAGCGCTGAAGCCTAAGAGGAATATCATCTATGCTAATCTCTGGAATATCTATTGTTAAGCGCTCTAGATGACTCTCCAATTCGGCCAAGGTCTCTGCTAATTGGTCCTATGGGGCCGGTGCTGCAACAGTCGGGTGTCTTCTCTCATAGGGCGGGAGAGCGACTGGTCACCGTGCACCCACATCTGCATTTAAAACTTTTTACTATCAGTTTTTGGACAATTTAAAAAACAAAAAATATATAATTTAGAAAATGTTGAAAACAATTTTACCTGTATCATCACATTGCTCTCTTGGTGGAAGAGCCTGTTACGCGAAAAATTGTCACCATGACTTTCTGTAATCAATATGAGTCTATCACCACTCATACATACCTCCTTTGCAAGTCTTAAACCTCAGCTTTGCATATCAAGCTTTGAAAATGAGAGAAAGTCCTTAAAAATATCTAAAACTCTGGTTTTGCACTTTCTCTTAGCCTTACTTGCGGTGCCACACCCATTGGTCATGTCCCCTGCGCACCTAGCCACTCTGTATCTGCATGCATGGGTGCGAACCCCTGTAAAAGTTTAAACGGTGCAAGTTTATTCTTAAAAACTCACTTTGAGTCAACTCTGGAAGCTTCTGGAGGGAATCTTGCGCTGGCAAGTTCGCTCCTTGAGCGTGCATGCATCCCATTCCTTAAGGAGCTAACCCCTTGATGTGAGGAGCTTATCCCCTTGAAGAAGGACTCTATCCCTTCAATGGTGGACCTATAACCTCCTTCTCATGCACTATAAAATGAAGCTTTGGGCTGGTTACTGGGGAGGTTGAAAGCTTAATATTTTTTAGGGTAAATGCTGCTGGAACTTAGTCTTCCCAATTGAGCTTTTGAGAGGAAAGATCACATACCTTTTCATCTCATTTGGAAGAGAGTGAGGCTTGTCAAATTAGAGGAGATTCCTACTTGGACCCTGGGAAGAGCTTGTACAACATCAAGGCACCAAGGTTGTAAAGTTCTTCTTTCTCAAAGTTAATGCAATCAAGTTTATTTTTCTCAATAAGCTGTGTTTAATGGTTTATTTCATAGACTCCTTGATCACTATGATGAACATGATTTATTATATTAGCTATGCAGGTGTTCTTTGATGTGTGCTTGTTTATGTTTGCAGGTTATTAAAAGGATACTCTTTGAAGCTATTGGAGCAAGGCTGCCACAAAATAGCGTTGGACTTGAGGTAGGGTCTAAAACACCTCTTAGTTTGTATTAATGAATCGAAATATGTTTAGAGAAAAGTAGATTTGCTTGTCCTGCTTGTTGCTAGATATCAATTGATACTAGGGAGATCAGTCTTGTTTGCAATAACGATTTATCTGCTTAACAAATTGGCGAGTCCACTGGGGACGGGATTTGATTGTTTAATTTTCCTTGATCTTTAATCTGAGAAACTTGATTTTTTGTTTTTGGTTTTTACTTGATGTGTGTGGGATTAGGTAGTTTTTCAGTCTTGGATTGATTTTTAGTTTTTATAAAAACTTTACGAGGACCGCACGTTCTGTTTAAGTTACAGTGCGGACCTAACCGCACTGTTACTTTACTGCACAGAGTGGTACTGCACCTGGTTTCACTGGGGGCTTGCGAACCCTGTCAAAATTTTTGAAAATATTGAAATCTTTTCGTCCAGTTTAGTTTAGATCTTTTTAGTTACTTTTATCCTCTACCCAGATCTACATATATCCTGTTAAAAGTCTCTCATAAGTGAGTTCCATTGGTGTTGTGTTTTGAATGAATTTCTAGAATTTTTTGCATGCTTGGTTTGGTCTTCACTCAGTCTTTGTAGTGACTTGAAGCTTAGAAGCCTAAGAGACCTTAGATCACCCTAGAATCTTTTGTCTTCTTGATAAGTCTGGCTGCTTAGTGAGATCTTCCTTTGGTGAGAAATCAATTTTGTTTCTCTTTGCAAAACTTTGAATGAACTTGGTCAAGTTGTGAATTTCATTTGTTATAAAAACATAGCAGGATGTTTTTGGTTGATTTGTCTTGTTGAACGAATTAATACTTAGTTTGTTGAATAACTAGGGAAAAAATCCTAAAAAACATTTAAAGCATTTATTTCAATTAGTTTTAAGAAGTTAGATCTCAAGATTAGATTTTTCATAGTTTTGAGTGTGTTGTCTAGAAATTTTAGTTTCTCTTTCAAAAAATTGTTTTTCTAGTTTTGAGTGTCGAAACGAAAAGGGATTTATTTCGTGAGCATAATTAGTAGTTTCATTTGAGTGTTTTGAAAAAGACAAAAACAAACAAAAGTTTTTCTTTTCGTTTTTATGTTGAAGGAAAGTTTTGTTTTCAAGAATTGCATTCTCAACTCTTCCTTTAGCTAGAGATTCATTGAAAAGGAAAATAATTGATCATCTTAGGTGCATTTTTTAGCGTTTTGGAGTCAAGTCTTCACACCACAAAGTTTCATATCCATACATTTTGACTTAAGAAACAACCAATAAAATTAACGCTTAATTAAAATTCATCTAGCAATCTTTTTATTTCCAGGGCTCTTACTCACCAACATAGCTTAGGCTAGTATCTTGGAGTAGGGAGTAATTAACTCTCCAAGATAGTTAAAACAGACAAGTAGTCGATCTTGCGGTAGGAAGAAAATCCAATTGTTACAACTATGCTCTGGGAAAGCTCCTCTTAAAGGAGAAGCACGAGATCATATCTGAACCAGTGAGGTAACCAATCCTTCCTCATTGGGAATGATAGATGATATTCACGTATTAAAAATAGTAAACCTCGGATTGACCATTGTCGAGGAGCCTGGGGTCACTTGTTGGCAAACCTTGGATTATGTCAAGGAGCCTTCAAGGGGATTGAGTCTGTTACTCTGCCCTTGCGTGCATATCGGATTGTAGACTGTTCCCCCAAGTATATTTGTTTCCATTGGTAACCTTAGTGGCCATAATATTTAGGATTCTTCTTGAGGTGACGGTGGAGGGAAGATCCCACTATACGTGGAGCAGACGTCGACTAGACTCACTTGGACTCTCTGGGGGGTTATCTTCACTCGAGACGGTTTTGTGGAGAAGCTTGTTCCAGTCTGTTTCATTAAGCAGGTTGTCGGGGTAATTGTTCCAACCACCATTCTGTATTGAATTCTGCGAGGTTGGATTTCATCACCAACTAGTGTTTTCGGTATGGAAAAATACTGTTTGTGTGTGGTTTGAGCTCTTAGATTGTTAGGTTTGTGATTCAATTGTTTGGTTCTTTAGAGAATTTAGGTGATTTTCTTGAGATTTTCTTTGTTTTCGTGTGAAGTAATTAATTAATTAATCGTGGCTGAATTACCGAGACAATCCCGTAGACTTCGGGGGTAGCCTCCCAAATGTACGCCAAGTCAGCTTGAAGGGCTAAAAGCTCTTGTCACACCTAGTGAAAGTAGAGTTGGGTCACCAGAGGCTAGAGAATCATCTTTGGTTATTCATCCTGATTATCACGTTCCAGCAACAGAGTATATTTCTAAACCGCTTTCAGTTTCCGAGCTTACTGGTAGTTTTTCTTCTATTGGTGAACTCGTTGAGGAACCTGAAATTTCTAAACCTGAAACTGAACCTGCTGCTACTCCATCCTCAGGATTTGCTTCTCCAGTTTCTAGTGCTCCTGGTTCACCCAGGGTAGGAAGTGTCATTACCCAGAATCTTCTGACGAGACTTATTTCTGTTGAAGAACTTATTATTCCAGACGAGGATATAACTCCCCTTGAAAATCAACCGACTATAGAACTTAGGGAGTGTGAATCTATTTTTTACAATCCTTTTCAAAGTGACGCTTGGTACGTATCTTTGACGAACTTCTTAGAAAATCCGGGTCTCGCTGCTTCACCACCTCGTATTCCTTTTCATCCAACGCCCAGAGGTTATTATCCTCCTTCGAATATGTCAAACCGATCATCCATGTTCTCTCAAAATCCGGAAACATTTTTATATGGCGGTCCTTCTGTTCCGTCTGGGTATCAGTTAGTTTCTAGTACTTTTTCAGGAGCGTCTCCTCAACCCATCGAACATGGGGTATCAACTGATCATAACGGAACTCCACCATTGAGTGTAGAAGAAATTCTTATGATGTCTAGTGCTATTCCAAATCTGTTACCTCAAGGTAGTTAGAATCTGCCTGGGGGGCAACCTCAAGGTAATCCGTTCTCTCTTGGGGGGCAACCTCAAGGCAGTCAAATACTGCCTAGGGGGCAACCTCAAGGCAATCAAATTCCGCCTGGGGGGCAACCTCAAGGTCAGTGCATACCTCAAGGTCAGAACATGCCTCAAGGTCAACCCTAGACTCAATATATGCCTCAAGGTCAACCTCAGTCTCAGTATGTACCTCAAGGTCAAGCCCAGTATTAGGACCCGCCTCAAGGTTATCAACCTCAAGGTCAGTACCAATCTCAAGGTTTCCAACCACCTTCTGGTCAATATTTTGTTCAAGGAACTGGAAATTATCAGTCCTACACTCAACCTGGTTATGTTCCTCAATATGCTCAACCTGTTATGGGCTCTTACCCCGGAATGAATATGGGGTGGGATCCATCTAAAACTCAACAGATTTTGCAACCCAATGTGCAGTTGTCATCTCAACCTGGACAACTTATGGTTTCTGGTTCAACCCAACAACCCATCCATTCTACTATTCAAACCTCTACACCTGGTTTAGTTCATCAGCCTAGGCCTAGTTCGCCTCGAACTCCGCCTCAATCGACTGCTGCAACTACTGCAGCTTCTGTTCAATCTACCCCACCTACTTCTGGAGTATCGACAACTCCAATTTCTATTGTTCCTGTATCAACTCCTCAAACCTCTATACACCAGTCTGGACTTACAATCCAAACTTTGGTTCAGATGCCTGTAGGACAACCTGGTCCAAGTACAACTGTCACAAGTCAACCTCAATTTACTTATCAACCGTGCCAGGGACAGTATCAATATGGTCCTGCTTTGAAAACCCAAGTTTATTATTATCAATCGTACCCTGGGTATACATATCAACCTCAACCACCCCAGTATGGTCCGGTTAATCCTGGTTTTCTGGGAGGATATAATATTCCGAATGGGAATCCAATTCCAGGTTATCCAGGGTATCCTCCTCCTAGAGCTGGTCTCGTGTCCCAAAGTTTTCGAGATCCTAACTGTCAGTTACCGTTCATCACAACTTTGGATTTACCTGACTTGTCGTGCCTTACAAACGATCCAATTAATTATCTTCCGTACTGGCTGCCAATGCCTAATAAGTTTCCCAATGATATTCCCAAGTTTGAAGGAAAACCTGGAGAGGATCCGTCGAACCTTGTGATGACCTATCACCTCCAGTGTGCATCAAATTCTATTATAGATGATTCAATTCGCTTAAGGCTTTTTCAACGCACTCTAATTGGTCTCACGGCTAAGTGGTACATTGAGTTGCCACGAAGCTCTTTTTATAATTTTAGTCAGTTAGCTACTTCATTCTTAACTCATTTTCAGTTTCGTGTCAGATATGACAATGGCACGGAATTATTAACTTCATTAAAACAGTCAACGTCTACATATATTTCAGACTCTATTCATGAATGGCGACGTCGACGATGTTTAGTGAAAGTTTATATCCCAGATCAAATTTTGGCTGAATGATTTGTTAAATCCTTATTACCGAAAATCATTGAGGATGTAGCTAAGGCAGGAGTCGTTACTGAGGAGCAAGTAATTGCTCAAGCTTAGTACCTTGACTTAGTTTATACGCAGTTGGGTACTTTACATGAAAAAATCCCCGATCTTCCCAAGAAAAATCAAATAACTGTAACTCCTTCAGGGTCTCATGTCGTTGATGGTATGATTGGTACAGTTAATACCAAAAGTAAGAAGAAATTTGCAAAGAATTCTTCTCCTATTATAACTTTACCAGATTCCCCGACAGGAGAAGCTTCCACTGAAGTTCCTGTCGATATTCATGTTGTAGAATCTTCTATGGCCAAATCCAAATCTGGCAGTAAAAAGAAAGGGAAGAAGAAAAAAAAACAAAACGCAAAAGATAAACCAGAAAAAACTGAATCTACTGACGAGAAACGTAAACCTCGCTATCCTCGTCTCATCTGTGACGAGGCACTTTACTAGAGATTGTCCACATCGAGCTGAGGTTTCAAAAATCGTCAAAGGTTCTCAAACGCTTGCTGTCTTGAAGGATCCATTTACCACTCAAGATAGTAAGATGATAGGTTCTTCCTCAAATGCCTCAGAAGAACCAATTATGATGATGTCCCATGTCAGGATTACGACGCGATCGCAAGATTATGGAAGTAAGAATCCTGTTGGTGGTAAGGAACCAAAATCTTCTAGTTCAAACCCATCAACTTCAACTCCTCCTGGTTCTGATACGGTACAGATCAAGAAACCTAATCCAGACTTTAATCAAACCGCCTGCTAAAGGTATACTTCGAAAGTCAGCTTTCAATCCACATGCGAGAGCTACTCAGAACTATAACATTGTTGAAGATTTAGCTATATCCCCTTCAACGATGTCGGCTTTGGAAGTGCTGCAATCATGTCTAGCATAGCATAAATTTCTTTTGTCTACTATAGGAGCCATTGATGTTCAGGATTCCAACCTCGTAATCTTCGATTTAGAAAATAGTACACCTCACTTACCTCATCAAATGGCTTTCCAGATCCCAGTGTTAGTCAAAAACAAGCCTTGCTTTCAGACTGTAATTGATGAGGGAGCTTCAATGTGTATTATGTCGATTTCGTGTTGGAAATCGCTTGGTTCTCCAACACTTAATCAATCCCCGACAATTTTGAAGGCTTTTGACGGCCGAGGGTTTCATCCTTATGGCATTCTGCAAGATTTACCTATAGGGGTAGAAGGCAAAACTGTTAATCTAGATGTGGAGGTGGTTGATGCCTCTCTAGATTATAACCTTCTTTTGGGTCGCAATTGGTCTTACGCGATGACTGTTGTTGTTTCATCGGTCTTTCGGCTCATAAAGTTCCCTTATAATGGAAAGATCATTACAATAGATCAGTTGACTTACTTTTCATCCGACCCAACCTCTTCTGAGAGTATTCAACATGCTGGTAAAACAGCGATCCCTTATAAGGATGTTGGGGTGGGATTAGTCAAAGATTCTGGTTTGCTAGGAACGTTTTCCTTTCCTCCTCCGAACGTATCGCCTCCTTTTGCAACCATTCATATGATTTCATCAGACACTATTTTTCTTGATGATCCTTGGATCGTTCCTTCCGATTCCAAGGTGGACTCATTAAGTGATGCAATGCCCTTGAGTCCATTTGAAGTTGCATATCAGGCGGTACACTCGTTTTCTGATTCTAGTTCAACTGAAATTGATCCCATGAATGTGATCAATGAGGAGTCACTTTCAATATCAACCTCAAATTCAACAGCCTTTTCTGAAACTGTTCATACTGATGAGTAGAGTCGTGAGATTTTATCTGTTGATGATTTAACATGGGAAGATCTTCATCATCGATCTTCGTTTTTACCTGAGCTTGATCATTTTGAACATGATTTCTCGTCTATTTTTACCATTGATTATTTCAAGGAACCACAAAAGCCATTGAAACATTCTGATTCTGAGTTGAATTTGGGAAACATTTCTCGAACCATTCCTATTGACATTTAGTGAAACTCGGAGTTATTGAAAACATTCATATAGGTGCTTCTTGTACGAAAGAAGAAATCCAAACTTATAAAGCCCTATTTCAAGAATTCAGTGATGTGTTTGCCTGGTCATATGAAGAAATTCCAGGAATTGATCCATCAATTAAATTCCATGAAATCAAAACTTACCCAGATGCTAAACCCGTTCGGCAACGTTTGTGTCAGATACACCCAAGAAAAGCTGCTGCTATTAAAGTTGAAGTTGAGAAATTACTTAAAGTAGGTTTTATATATCCGATCCCTTCAACGGATTGGGTATCAAATATTGTTCCTATTAACAAAAAGCAAGGAACGATAAGAATATGTATTGATTATAGGGATATTAATCGAGCCTGTCCAAAGGACAATTATCCAACTCCCTATATCGATCAAATAATTGATGATTGTGTCGGCAGTGAAATGTTCTCCTTTATGGATGGATTTTCCAGTTACAATCAAATTAACATACTCCCTGTTGATCAACCAAAAATAGCTTTCATTTGTCCATGGGGGAACTTTGCTTATTGCAAATTACCTTTTGGGTTGAAAAACGCCGAAGCAACTTTTCAAAGGGCTATGTCTTACGCATTTGATGACATCAAGCACATTGTGCAGCCTTATCTTGATGATTTACCTGCTCATTCATTATGTAGAGCCGATCATCTCACTCATTTACGAGCCATCTTTATGAGATGTAGGCATTATCGAATAAGCTTGAATCCACACAAATGTGTTTTTTGTATAGAAACATGTCGCTTGCTGGGATTTGTTGTTTCAAAAGTTGGAATTCATGTCGATCCCTCGAAGGTTGAAACCATTGTTAAATTACCTCCACCTTCGACTCTTCGCCAACTCCAAAGTTTGCAAGGGAAAGCAAACTTTTTACGTCGATTCATTCCTAACTACGCTGAGATAACGAAAGGTTTTACCAGGTTGTTGAAACAGAATACTCCATTCTTTTGGGATGAGATAGCTCAGAAATATTTTGATGCACTTAAACATGCGTTGACCCATGCACCATTATTGCATCCTCCCAACTACAACCAGGATTACTTT